>JABUQX010075307.1:17500-27500 GCA_015478945.1 Trachelipus rathkii
ACTGACCTCTCATCATTCTCTTGTTCCTAACTTAAGTAAATGAAGCGTGGCTGTTATCATTGCTTCAAACATTCATTTCCATCTTATGTTTCTGCTTGACGTAATTCTCTGTAAAGCTACAACATTTTCTTCACTAATGAACACCTCAAATCTTACTTTGTCCTTAAGAGAGAGAGAGAGAGAGAGAGAGAGAGAGAGAGAGAGAGAGAGAGAGAGAGAGAGAGAGAGAGAGAGAGAGAGAGAGAGAGAGAGAGAGATAGAGAGAGATAATATTTTTGTTTTTCCTTTTCCCGAATTATCTCTTGGAATAGTTCCTCTCTCTAATCATTCTTCTTACGTATTTTATGTTCTGAGTTACCTTCAAAATTTCTTTACACAATCTAATTTGCTTGTTCTGTACAGGAATGCTCTTCCAATTTGCATGGAATATTCATCTAATTCTTGGAGTGATTTCACTCACACAGTTTTTCAAGTAAATATTATCGACTCATCATGTCCCAAACTCTCACTTACTCTCTTCAATTTTTACATCTAACTGCCAAAATGCTACATCACTCTCATAGTTCTGTAGCTACATCAGTTTTCACTGCTCTTTTAGAACGTTAAATCATTTGATTCCACCTTTGAAGAGAGGTTTGCCTTGTGTTTCTACATATTCTCATTCATTCTTTATCCAGATTTCTGGCTTTAGATGTAACCGCTATACCCCAATCTTTTTTTTTTGATATGATGGTAAAGTGTAGAATTTCCTTCTTATACAATTCACACTTTCGTATAACTTCAACACTTTCAAACTTCATGTTTCGAGACATTTCACTCTTTAATATTAGACTGAATTTGTATTCGTTGAACACTTGTTGTGGTTTTGCATTTATGTTTCTGGCTATTTCAGCCGAAGCTGACATTTAATGAAACAAAAATTTAAATACAAAATTTGCAACCTAATTTGTCCTATACTAATTTACATCCCGTAATTTTTATACATGTGTTTCTTGAATATTATATTCGGTGGATATCTAGTTTCTTGTAATTTTGTGCATGGATTAGAAACACTTCTGATTAATTCTTGTAATGTTTTCCAAGCAATGTTTGTAAATAAAATAATACTAACTTACCAAAAGGAAATTATTAGACAAATTTTAACGTATGTTGAACAGGTGGAACAAACTTACAGCATTTAATTTTAAAGCATTTACCCTTTACCCATTGAATCTGTGTTGGTACAATAAAGACGAGGTAGTTTTCAATGACTCAAAAACACAGTTCTTCTTCTCTCTACTCAACATAATCTTAGAAACACAATTAAAACAATTTTAAGCTCTACGACATGTTCGTAATTTTCTCTAGTTTGGGGAAAAATTCAAATTCATTTTATGAAAAGAATTTTATCACTTTCACTGAAATTTCGATGTAAAATTTCAAAGTTGTTTTTTTGTGAACAATGGATTCATTTACTTTATCGAAAGTGAAACTATAAATAAAATTAAAAGGAAAGATTATAAGCATTCGAAAGCAATATTAAAAATTATTATCTATATAAAATTTACTAAGATTTTAGTATCGTATATAAAAGTAATTGGGAAATTTGTAATTGCAACCGTCAATGATTTTTTACTTCTGCTTACGTATTGAGAGGTTTATCGAATTTGATACAAATATAACCCTCTTGCATGTAGTGTACCTTCGTAGCTGTCCTGTATCTAGTGTACCCACATGTGTCTGTTAAATGTTTTAATTTCCATCATTTTATTCAAGAAACTCACACTCGGATAAATAACATTAAAAACCGACTATTCAGTTGAGGATCGTTTATGTCCATTGATAGATAAAAACTATGAAGCCAGAAATACTGATTTGCACGTTATGATATAAAAGCAAATAAATAAAAATCTAAGGATAAATTTCTCTCTCTCTCTCTCTCTCTCTCTCTCTCTCTCTCTCTCTCTCTCTCTCTCTCTCTCTCTCTCTCATGTTTTCTTTTTCTTTTTTTCCCCTCTTTTTCTCTCTCTATCTCTTATATATATATATATATATATATATATATATATATATATATATATATATATATATATATATAATATATATATATATATATATATATATATATATAATATATATATATATATATATATATATATATATATATATATTTATATATATAAATAATAATATATATACCATCGTTCACTTATATATATACATATATATATATATATATATATATATATATATATATATATATATACTTTCTTAATAATAATATATATATATATATATATATAAATAATGTATAACAATATATATATATATATATATATAACATAACAACATATATATATAACTCTTTCTATATATATATATATATATATCAAAGATCACACCTTGCGGTTAGTGCCCTCTTCAAGGAGGCGAACTACTCAAGTTAATTTCCACCTAGGATAAGGACGAGAGATCGAACCATCCTTTGTGTGTGTAGGTGTGTATGTGTAGGCGTGTGTGTGTGTAGGTGTGTGTGTTTAGGTGTGTGTACATAAAATGAAGATTGGTAATTAAGCATATTCACTCATTTATATGATTAAACATCAAAAAAGATTAAAGCAAATTAGCTTTTTAAAATAATGTTAAAATGAAAAAAAAAAAAAATAAAAAAAAAACATCAAATTTATTTTTTATAACAAATAAATAAATTGTTATCAAATAAGTTACAAAAAGAATTAACAATGTTAAAACTAAATAAATTTAAAATGCTTCAATAATAATTCCATATCTAAATAAGTCCAATAATCTAAGTAATTTCCATTCAAATATTAAATTAATTTCTCTTTTAACTTATTTAATTTTAAAATAGTTCCCCATTATTATTATTATTATTATTATTATTATTATTATTATTATTATTATTATTATTGTGTGTGTGTGTGTGTATTATTATTATTATTATTATTATTATTATTATTATTATTATTATTATTATTATTATTATTATTATTATTATTATTATTATTATTATTATTATTATTATTATTATTATTATTATTATTATTATTATTATACTATTGGTGAATCAGGCAAGCACCTAAGGTCCGGATCATAGGAGGTCCCAAGCTAGCAGAGAGTATAGGGTCAAATCCTAAAGACGTTTGCTCAATATGGTTTTTGATTGTATAAATCTTTTACATCCAACAAATATTTTCACAACATATGACGCTAATCTTCAATCATCAATCCTCAAAGGTTTGAACGAAAGAGTTCAGCTTCAGCAGAAGTTAAAACGGCAGTTGTGCCGTCAGAAGATGTTGGAGGAGAGACGAAAAAGAAATAAAGTTAGTCAGTTGAATTTGAAATTTGTAGATAGCCATAATTACGATACTTTACTACGCAACTGAGAAATCACAAGCCAATTATCATTTGCATTTATATATATATATATATATATATATATATATATATATATATATATATATATATATATATATATATATATATATATATACTATATATATATATATATATATATATATATATATATATATATATATATATATATATATATATAGTTTTTATATATAAACTCATATTTATATATATACATATATACTACTATATATATATATATATATATATATATATATATATATATATATATATATATATTCTACTATATATATATATATATATATATATATATATATATATATACAGGGTTCTTATAATTAAACTGACGATGCTCCAAGAGGCATAGCACGAGCCCCGAGGATCGTAGGTATTTGAAACTTTGGGGATATGCTAAAGATTCAAAGTGCTCGCGAATGATGCAATAAAATTATGTAAAAAATGTCGCCAGCAGGTGAATATATGGCTCTGTAAGCGTTTCGCTCGTGCAGGAAAGAGGCAGGAATGAACACACACACGATAACCGTGATACAGGCACGTTTATTTGGAACTATGGTTATAATGAGACGTTAACTTTTATTTAAAATAAAAAAGTTGCTTGAGGTCAGAGCGATCATTTAATTTCTGATAAAGCAAAAGTGAATGTGTTCGTAAATAGTTATTGAATATTTTCAACATTTTTTTGAGAATCAATGCCACACAAGAAAACTGTTTTGAGGAAAGTGAAGCATTTCAAGTAAATTTAGGGCGATATGAATGATGACAAGACAAACAGACGACAACCTATGACGATAAAGTTAGAAACTGCTTCTTTTTGCAATCCATAAGCTGGTGGAAAATACCAACAGAGTTATCATTAATTTTATAATCACATAATTTGAGATTTCACAAAGTCAGAATATATGCTTTTAAAGTAGTTTATTTTATCTACATCTAGAACATGTAGATCTCAGAAGACTTTCGAATTAACAAGTACCAAATGACTTGCGCAAAGATCACCCTCTCACAGAGCTGCTCTTTATATATATATATATATATATATATATATATATATATATATATATATATATATATATATATATATATATATATATATATATATATATATATATGCTCTTATAACATATATTTAACTATATATATATATATATTTATATATATATATATATATATATATATATATATATATATATATATATATATATATATATATATATATATATATATATATATATATATATGACACCGATTTCACCGTGAATCAAATCTGAATTCATAAACTTAATTCAGAAAGAGAAAGCAAAATATAATCGATGCAGTGACCTCCAAAGAGCTCTTGAGGGAATATTAAATTCAAGCCGGAGAAGTCATCAATATAATGATGAGGACAAATTTTGGGATGTCAAATGAATCTTGATTGACTATCTTGAAGTTCAACGGGCCGTTACTTCAACTTATAACATTGGAGTATTGTGAAAATTGAAGTCCGTATTGGTGAAAAAGGATAAGGAAAATGGCATCGAGTGATTTTATTCTACCATACAAATGCTCCTGGGAATTCTTTGCAAATAGCTATGACCACATAGCAGGAAATTTTATTAAAAAGCATACCTTGTCAACATTACCGTCATAACCTTACCTCTTCTGACAACTTTTCATTTTCCTAATCATTCCTTGTTGGCCAAATTAAATCTAAATGAAAAAAAATCTGTATATCAGGTATTTGACAAAGAATATTAACAAAGAGTAACAATTTATGAAAGTACTCATGTTAAATACCGAAAGTGCAACAACTACTAAGGTAAATTTTCAAGTTTCAAGGGAGTTCGCTTCTGCTGGGAAATGTTAAACAGACGGGAAATTTATTTTAAAGTGTGTGCTGATTTTTGTATCAGGTTTATGTACCGAAATGACAGGGATGTTTCAGAATTTCAGTCTCTCGTGCAATGACTTTATAGAGAAGTGTAGCTGACATTTCTGCAACCTAAGTGATTAGTTAAAACAGAAGGTCGGAGAATTTTGCTTTTATACTCTTGATATTGATGAAAGAAAAAGATTGTCAAGATACAGCCCACTGTATTTTTTATTAGAGGAGTTGACAAGCATTTTAAAATTACTGAAGAACTTGTTGGCATTCAAGATATTTGCAGTAAAGTTACTAAGTGCGTGAATAAGAAGTTTGCCTCTAATTTTAAAAGTTTAGTGTAGTCCTTGCACAGATAGCGCTCTTTCTGTGCTTGTTAAAATATTAGAGCAGTTTTACTTTCTCAAGATTTTACCGGGAGACGAATAACCACATACAACTTCATTTTACATCAGCAGGTTTTGCTTGTCAAGGTGGTGAAATCTGTGCGTGTAATGCCACCGGTAGTTTCCAGTGTGAACCATCTTTTTTTTCTAGAGGACTGAAACATAGAGCATTTTAAGCTTTTATCGAAGAGGTTAACTCCGAGTATTATGACTTAGTATATTAAGCAAAAGTAAGATGATTCGATAAAGGAAGATTGCTACAAGGTTTTGTTCCTCTGAATAAAGAATTATCAGAATTCCAGGTAAATGAGCAATGATGATATTTTGATCTTGAAGGTTTATCATGGAATCATAGTTTACTCTTGTTTTGTGATATTCTTACTACCTAAATGATCTCAATATTCAGTTTCAAAGAAAGTTTTAGCTGATATCTCAACTGAAAGTTGTTGTGAATGCTTTTTTATGAAATTATGACTTTACAGGAGTCACCTGTTAAAAGGCGAAAAATACCGCTTTGCATCCTGTACAGGGCATATTTCCAAACATAATCATGCGGAATTAGAAAATAAGTTCGTCAAGGAAATTGAGATACTAGGAAAGAATTTGTGTAAAAAAAACGACTTTCAGTTGAAGCTAATTAAAGATTAAATATTATTAATGAACGCAGAAGTGCCAATATAATTGTAATTGGAGGTTAATAAACTTCAAGCTTGGACAATTTACAAATTAAGCATTGAGAAAGCCGCTTACAAAGCTTCTATAGAAGTTTGGATAGTAAGGAGTATGAAAATCTAATCCAACTAGCAATGAAAATAGTCAATATTTTTTTGAATCACTAATATTTGAAACCAAGCCTTCTCCGTCAAGAAGGTGAATAACAGAAAGTACGTTTTCCTCTGCCTGATGAACATTTGGAAGATATTTTGAAAGTATTTACTTTCTATATGCTTCTAGAATAAAAAATCTTATTGTTGTAAAGAGACGTCACATTTGTTATTAAATTTGAAAGAGAGTAGAATGGAATAATTTAAACAATATATAGAAAGATTTATTCTTAATTAACGTCATATGCACAATTTCAAAGACACATATTTAAAAGTATTGTGTATTTTGCTTAAAAATTTACACTTTATTCCTGTGAAAAATTCATTTTTAATAAAGTGTTCCTTGTCTCTATTGAGTTGTACATGCCAAAACCTACAGTATGGATGTGATGAGAAACACCGACGAACTTTATAAATGTAATTTGATGTTTTGTTAATAAAGCAATTTCTGGTTTTAAAATAGAGCATTAACACAAACACTCACACACACCTACACAATACACACACACACATATATATATATATATATATATATATATATATATATATATATATATATATATATATATATATATATATATATATATATTTATATAAATAAATATAACATATATATATATATATATATATATATGTATATATTGTATATATATATATATATATATATATATATATATATATATATATATATATATATATAAATATATATATATATATATATATATATATATATATATATATATATATATATATATATATATATATATTTATATTAACTATAAATATTCTTCGAATTATATTTTCAGTAATATACATATATATATATATATATATATATATATATATATATATATATATATACATATATATATATATATATATATATATATATATATATATTACCGAACTCGCATATAAATTCGCATTTCAATCTTTTTGTTGAACATTTTATAAGCCGCTCTCCATTTTGGAGTATCAATGTAGGTAAAACGAATAAAACTCTCATAAATACACGAAACACAATAAAGAATGAGGAAAAATAACCCCATAACTCAAAACTTAAAACTCAACGGCAACAATAAAATCCACACATAAACTTTCAAATAAATGCTATATTGAAACACGGAATTCGTTTTCCGTAGATTATTATTATTATTATTTTTATTATTATTATTATTATTATTATTATTATTATTATTATTATTATTATTATTATTATTAAGCATATTGGGTATGTGTGTGTGTATTATTATTATTATTATTATTATTATATGTATGTATGTAGGTATGTATGTATGTATGTATGTATGCATGTATGTATGTGTGTGTGTGTATTATTATTATTATTATTATTATTATTATTATTATTATTATTATTATTATTATTATTATTATTATTATTATTATTATTATTATTATTATTATTATTTGTGTGTGTGTATTATGTTATTATTATTATTATGGATATACCTGTCTCTGTGTTTTGCTTTTAAACATTATCAGTGATTAAAGTTTTTTTTTTATATATACTTTGTTATTTTGTTATGTAGTAATTGTCGAACTTGTGTTTTTGAATCTGTTGGAAAGCTGAAATTGTTTTGTTTTTTTTTTGGGGGGGGGGATTTTTTGATTCTTGTCATCTAAAGAGCAAAGTTTTTATTTGGTTTTATATCAATAACATTATTTTTTTTTTTAAGTTGACACCTCACGGGCATAGCCCTATTCTAGGATGGGAACTTCTTTAGGTAAATTCTACCTAGGATCCGAACTAGGGATCGAGCCCATGCACTTGCCATTCGACTCTGTCACTTTACCGTTTGAACCACGGATTGAAGGGTTTACTGTAGATTTCAGTTAAATTAAAGATTGCTGTATTACCAAAATGTGTTCTAGACATGTTGCTGGTGAGTTACCGAAGAGTTTGATGTAAGAGATTCCTGTATGGTTAAATGTAGGGTGAATTACGTATGATGTGCTTAATAGTTGATTTTTTGATCTTTGATATTGGAGTGCATGCATTTGAAGAATATTTAATTGTAATATTGTTTCATGATGTTACAGTGCTATTTGGAGAAGAGTGAAAGATGTCACAAACTTGTTACATTGCTTCCTTCTTTAGTGTTGTAGAGTTGTATTGTGAGCTACGTAATATATTTATTTTTCTAAATATTCTTTTGACACTTGTTTTATGTTAGTTTAAAAATGTTTTTCGGATATGCTTGAATGTTTGTTATTTGTTCTTATTTATTTGATTGTTGATGCCGTTTATAAGCTTCGCAAGGACTGCACAAAATAGTTCTTAGTCTCTTGATAGCTTTTTATAGAAGTTTATTGAATTCAAAATTGATGGGAGATTACACATTTCTTAGTGTCACTTTTGAATGAGAGATTGGAATCCTATTGTAGTTTATTGGAAAATAATTTTATTGCATCTTAAGGAATTAATTTTTCGAATTTAAGTTAACTGTAATGTGTTTTTGCATAAATGGAGTAAGTAATTTAGATATACATTGATGTTTGGGTTAGTAAATATATTTTTTGGGTTTGCTGATTGAGAAGTAAAATATGTAGTTATTAATATAATATGATTTGTGTGAAAAATAATTATTATTGAATGCAGACAGCAGGAAACAATGGAGGCTATGGAAGGTTTGCTAACCTTTTGACTTATGCAGGTTGAGATGCGATAAAAAAACAGCAAGTCTGTATTTTTAAGTTGGTTTGAAAAACTTTGTACAAGGCAATTTAATCGGCGCTGAATTTGCTTCTTTGTAAGGCCGGAAATGTGGAATACGAGTATGGGGAAGTTGTATGGTGGTTGTTAGTAAGTTGAATGTGAAATACAAACGTTTATTATATTGCTAGGGTGTTATTTACGCTTTCAGAGGAATGACATAATATAATATATATATATATATATATATATATATATATATATATATATATATATATATATATATATATATATATATATATATATATATATATATATATATATATTATATATATATATATATATATATATATATATATATATATATATATATATATATATATATATATATATATATATATATATATATATATATATATATATATATATATATATATATATATATATATATATATATATATTAGGATAATGCTTATATAACGTTTTTTTAATATAAAAATTCTTGCTATATCATTGGGAGCTTTTTCATGTAAATCAATAATATAAAGCTCGTTTTTGATTTGTGTGAAAAAGGTTGCCCCAGGCTGCCAAATAAAAAATTAATTTTCTGCTTTAATAGGGCAAATTTCATATTGATGCATTTCACATTCCTACGTATACAAATTTACTTGTAACTGATAGATTAGTGTGAATCTTTTGCCAGCTAACGCTTTACCTCGACTTCCATATGGTTGGAAGATGCTGAAATAGAAATGTGACAACTCGTATGTGAGTGTTTGAGTCAATTCAGACATACTACCGTCAAGATGAATAAGAGTACAGAAATTGAAAATTAGTGTTGAATTTGCTCTTTTGAGAA
>JABUQX010075307.1:32500-39809 GCA_015478945.1 Trachelipus rathkii
TTTCTTAAGTATTTAATATTGATGTTTGAGATGTTAAATGGGCCGGTTGCTGGTGAGTTTTTGAGGGTTTTTATGGTGTTCTTAATATCTGTTGGTGTTATTTCTATTGTTTGGTCGTAGTTTCTTATTATTTTATTAAGTGATTTGATTATGGGTGGTGGGTTTATGACTTTGCTTTGCGAAATGTGTTACGAGGGTGTTGGTGTGTTGCTTTGTTGTTTGTGGTGATTGAGTGTTGGGATTTTTGATAGATTCGTGAATGGGAGTTTGGGTTGTTTTTTTGCGTTGTTTAATATTTTATTATGTTCCACATTCTACTGTTGTTTGTGTTTTGAAGATTTTTTGTTAGATGGATTTTAAAATTATTTGAAGTATGTATTTTGGTTAGGTTTGTAATCTTTATTAATATATATATATATATATATATATATATATATATATATATATATATATATTTATATATATATATATATATATATATATATATATATACAGAACACCTATATCTACTCTTATATATATATATATATATATATATATATAAATATATATATAACTTGTGTTTCTGTGCTGATTTTTGAGTAGGTTTCGTTGTTTAATCAAGTTTGAGATTTCGGGTGTGAGTGTAAGGTTGTATTTTTTTATCGTATCCCCGAGGTATATTTAGGTTTTGCGGTTTTGAATTATTAAAGTTAAGTTTTGGATAGTGTTGTGTTTAATGTTGTGGTATTTCAGATTGTTATATATATATATATATATATATATATATATATATATATACTCACATATATATATATATATATATATATATATACTATCTTCTCTTCTGCAGACCGTAAGGCACAGGACTCGGGTTCGATATCTAGTCAGTATTCTAGGGTAAAATTACCCATAGTAGTTCCCTTCCTGGAACGATTTCTCTCTAGCCAGTCCCAGATGTAAAATTTTTATATATATATATATATATATATATATATATATATATATATATATATATATATATAACCAACACTTAATATATATACTCTATATATATATATATATATATATATATATATATAACTATATATATATATACGGTATATAATTAAAATATAACGAAAACACTTTAAAATTGCAAGACGTACTGTACTTGGCTTATTTTTGGAAAAATTTAATTTCTCACGTCCTTTTGAATATTGTTTATTTATGTGTATTATACTTTATATGAGATTGACTCAAAGCCTGATATAGGCCTACCAAAATATATAAAGTAAAGCTGTCTTGGTCTGTCTTTAAAGTTGGAAGATAAGATAAATAGATTTCTACGGAAGCTTAGCCACGAAGGAAATTGAGTAAGCGTAAGCACATATTTAAGGAAATATATTTTAGGGCAGTGGTTTATCTCGAGCAAATTAAGAATTTAAAAATTTTAGGTGAGCCAAATATATATATATATATATATATATATATATATATATATATATATATATATATATATATATATATATATATAAATTTAATAAATATATATATATATATATATATATATATATATATATATATATATATATATATATATATATATTTAAAAAATTATTTTTAATAAACGTGATGAATGTGAATACGCGAGCAACATTAAAACGGTACGCGAGCAACATGTTGCTCGCGAGCTACGGGTTGGGCACCGCTGTTCTAGAGGATCGTCATCAGGTGTTCCTTATGGACTCCCTAAAGTTCACAAACCTAATTTGCCAGTTCAACCAAAATTACCTGCTTTTACAACCGCAACTATAAACTATCTAAAGTTTTAGTTCCCATTATTTCATCATTTTCCTTAAGCAAATATACAAGTAAAAATTCATACACTTTTAAATATTCATTTGCTACATACGGTGAATTGCAAAATGAGTACATGACTAGTTTTGACTTTGAGTCCTTATATACTAATATACCTACTCACGAAGCAGTGAGCATTTTATTAGATAAAATCTTCGAAACCGTAGTTAACTTTGAAATATTTTCAAAACAAGAATTCAAAACTTTATTAAATTTAGCCACCAATGACTAATTTTTTCATTAATAATAAGTTATATCATCAAATAGATTTATTAGCGATGGGCTCTATACTTAGCTCTACATTATCTAACGTTTACTTATGTCACTATGAATCGTTATTTATGGTTGAAAAACAGTCCTCTTGCTTTTAAACCTAATTTTTATAAAAGATTTATGGATAACACGTTTATGCTGTTTTCTAATAAATAATTTTCAAAACAAGAATTCAAAACTTTATTAAATTTAGCCACCAATGACTAGTTTTTTCATTAATAATAAGTTATATCTTCAAATAGATTTATTAACGATGGGCTCTATACTTAGCTCTACATTATCTAACTTTTACTTATGTCACTATGAATCGTTATTTATGGTTGAAAAACTGTCCTCTTGCTTTTAAATCTAATTTTTATAAAAGATTTATGGATAACACGTTTATGCTGTTTTCTAATAAAGAAAATATAATCAACTGACCATTATAAACTTTACTAAGGAAGAAGAAGCAAATGACTCTTTATCATTTTTAGATCTATTAATTTCAAAACATAATAATACCATTTCAACCTACCAAAAAAAAAGGTTTTACTAATTTGGGTCTCAACTTTTTTAGTCACATTCTATTCAATTACAAATGTAATAGTGTTAAAACACTGCTTTATCGTGCCTATCATTTATCTTTATATTAATATGCACAATGAATTTGAAATTTTAACTAAATACTTTAATTCCAACTTTTATCCCACCTCGTTAATTTTACGCCTAATAAACTCCTTTTCAAATGACGTTCGAGATCCAAAGAAAAGTATAACTACTGTTCAGGAAAAACTTTTATACGTAAAGTTTCCTTTTTATGACCATATTTACATAAAATTAAACAAAGATTTCTTATATGTTATCACGTTGCTTTCCACGACTTAATATTAAATTAGTCTTTTCTTCAGATTTTAAAGTTGCATCCTTCCTTAATCACAAGGATAGAATTCCTCGTGCTCTCCGTTCATGTGTAGTATATAAATATGTTTGTGACCACTGCAATTAGGTCTATGTTGGCAGCACAACGCGCCAACTCTCTATCAGAATTGATAATCATCGAGGCGTTTCTTCCAGTGAGGCTAACCTCCGCTTCCATAGTGATCTATCCATCACGATCCCATCCGCTATCAGCTCATCCATTGCAGGCATCCGATGTTTCCTTAATGAATCCTCCAGTGTCTCTCCATCTCTTCCGTGGTCGTCCTCTCGGCCTCACTCCCGTTCCCTCCGGTCTCCACTCCCTGCTGGCAGCTCTCTCCTGCATCCTCTCCAGGTGTTCCCACCATGTTAGTCTGGCTGCGTCCACTTTGTTCATCATGGGTTTCACACCCACGCTCTCCCTCACTGTCTCGTTTCTCACTCTATCTCTCCTCGTCTTTCCAATCACCGTTCTCAACACATTCATCTCCGCTGTCTGAATTCTACTCTCCTCTCTCCCTGTCATGCTCCATGTCTCCGCCCCATACAACAGTATTGGTGTCAACACTCCTTCGTATATTGCTTTCTTCACCCCTTTGTTCATATATTTATCTTTCAAGATGGGGTATAGTGCTCTTACAATCCTGCCATACTGGTCAATCCTACTCGTAATTTCCTTTTCACACCCCCCTTCTCTTCCAAATGTGCTTCCTAGGTATTTATATCTGTCCACATTTTTAATCTCTCTACCGTCTACCTCCACTATCAACTCCTCATCCTCCTCCTCCTCCTTCTCCTTCTTCTCCTCCTCCTCCTCCCTACTTACTATCATTTCTTTTCTCCACATTCATATTTAATCAGCTTCTCAATTTTTCTTCGAAACACAGCACCATTTGCCTCAACCTCTCACCATCTTCACTCCAACAAGCCAATTCATCTGCGTATACCATGATGTCTCCATCAATTTCTTCTAAACCCTCTTTTACACCTCTTATGACTGTGTCCAAATACGCTATAAACAGTATCGGCGACAACACACTACCCTGCCTTACTCCAGTTTTTACCTCAAACCATTCCTCGTTTTTATATCCTGTTCTTACCTTGCTTATGCTATTCACGTATGTTCTTCTTACTGCCTTTTTATCAATCTGTCTCCAGCTTCATAATCCCTCTCCAGAACTCTCCATATATATATATATATATATATATATATATATATATATATAATATATAATATAAATATATATATATATATATATATATATATATATATATATATATATATATATATATATATATATATATATACTCTTCCTCTCCCAGGAAGGATTCTTCATCCTGTTAGCCGCGCAATCTTTCTCCAGATGTCCCTCTCTTTGCACTGTTCCTCTTCTCTTCAGCGCTCTCATATTTGGTAGCTGGCCCATCTTCCTCCAGAAGAGAGTCCTCCACCCGATTCCCCCAATCTCTGCTTCGGTATTCCCCTTGGTCTTCTGCCCTCTGATGTCGTCCATTTCCATTTTCTTTTCGGCATTCTCTCCTGCTCCATCCTCTCCAGATCCCCCTGTCTCAATCTCCCCACATTCATCTTCAGTGTCATCTTCTTCCCCCCTATTCTCTACTAACTTCATTCCTTATTCTGTCTCTCTACTCTTTCCAATCATAGTTCTTAATCCTCATCTGCCCCTTGTATTCTACTCTCCTCTCTTTTCGTTTTTGTCCATGTTTCCGCTCCGTACAGCAGTGTCGGAGAGTCAGTATGCTGTTAAAAATCACTTTTTAACCTCTATTCCGATGTTTCTGTCTTTCATCATGGGGTATACCGCTTTCATAACTAATCCATACTTTTCCCATTCTTCACTTAATCTCTTTCCCACTTCCTCCCCTTCTGTTAAAACATCTCCGAGATAATTTGCAGGTATTTACCGCCTTCACCTCCTCTTCTCCCACCATCATTCTCATCATCCCTCCTCATTTCCTCAGTTACTATTATTATCTCTACATGTCTGTATGTTCATCTTCTCTGGCTTCCCTCCAGCTCCTCCTGCTAACTCCACCACCTCTCGAATCGCCTCCTCTCTCGCTCAACATGCCAGATCGTCCGCATATGCCATTTTGTCCCCTTCAAATTCTCCCAGTCTCTCTTTCACTTTCCTTATCACCCACGTCTCAATATAATATAAGCAGCAGTGGTGATAAAACACTTCCTGCTTCCTCCTGTTTTCACCTCAAACCATCTATCGTTCTCTTTACTCAGTTCTAACATTACAGCTGCATTTGTCATACATACTTTCTATCGCCTTCTTCAATCATATCCTTCACTCCATAATTCCTCTCCACTTAGCTCTCAGAGCTTTCCTTAACTGAATCAGATGCATTTTGCAGATCGACAGAGGCTATCTTGCCATATTCCAGCATCTTCTCTAGACCATTCTCAGTGTGAATAAGGGTCCGTAGTTCCTCTTTCCCTTCTATACCCATAGTTCTTCTCCGAGTCTCGCTCTACCTTCTCTCTAAACCTCATCTCCAATATTCTTTCGTATATTTTCGTCAGATGGTCCATCAGTGAGATTACCCCTATAATTATTACAGCTTCCAGCATCTCCTTTACCTTTATATATCGGTTTTATTATTGCCCCACCTTTCCGGCATCTTTCCCTCTCTCTCCAACAATTGTTCATCAAACTGATGATTCTCCCTTTCAGCTCCTCTCCTTCCTCTCTCCAACACCAACTCCACAGCCACTCCATCCTCTCCTGGAGCTTTACCCTTCTTCATCCTTTTTATTGCCTCTTCATTTTCCTCCACCGTTATCTCTCCGCCTTCATATCCTCTTCCTCCTCCCTCATCTGATCTGCAGCTTCTTTCTCTTGTTCTCTGTGTTCTACATTTAGCAGATCTTCATAGTATTCAGCCCATCTATCATTTCTTTCTTCAGGTCTCCTCATAAGAATCTCTCCGTTCTATCTTTTATAATTCTAGTTACAATTTTTGGTTTTCTATATGCCTTCGCCATCTTAAATTGCTTTTTCTTCCCTTCGCCCACATCTCTCGTTATTTCTCCTGCCATTTTTCTGTCTCCATCTTTTTGCTCTCCCTCTTTATTCTCTCTCTGCCTCATTCCTTGCCTGTGCATATTCCTCCTCCCTTGCTCCCGCTGTTCTTCTTTTCAGCCACTTCCTCATTTTCTCTGTTTTTTTCTTAATTGCTTTTTTCACTTCTTCGTTCCACCATGGTGTATGTCTCTTCCTAGTACCTCCTACCCATCTTTTACCAAGAGTTTTCTCTGCCACTTCCCTGATGACATCCTGCAAGTCTTCATTTTCTTCTCTATTTCTTAGGGTTTCCTGCATTTCCCGTTCATAATTTCGTCTCATATATATATATATATATATATATATATATATATATATATATATATATATATATATATATATATATATATATATATATATATATATATATAAAATATATATATAAACTTATATATATATATATATATATATATATGTTGAAAAATATTCAGAAATCGTGAATTAATACAGCATAATATACATATACGTCTCGAGAAATAATGTTATTATTACGAAACAATTTCTAAAAAATAACTAATTAAAAATCATAATTAATTATAAATATTTGAAAATATATAAACATCATGAATTAATAAATGCTATATTTTTTATTAAAAGAAATATTAATAATATGTATTTCCAGCAATTATATTAAAATAAACTTGATAATTAATATTAAAAACTTTAAATAAAATAGGAAGAATTTTAAAATATTAATACCACATAAACTAATTTTTTGTTCAAGCAATTATCTTTGTGGATGTAAGTATTAATAATGCAAGAAGAATTAACTTTTAAAACAAAGTTCAAGGTAAGGCTAGAATATATATATATATATATATATATATATAAAAAATATATATATATATATATATATATATATATATATATATATATATATATATATATATATATATATATATATATATATATATATATATATATTTACAGTATAGATAATTTTTTATATATATATCCGTAAACAAAATATATAACTATATATAATATATATATATATATATATATATATATATATATATATATATATATATATATATATATATATATATATATATATTATATATATATATATATATATATATATATATATATATATACTATATATATAGTATATATATATATATATATATATATATAACATATAATATATATATATATATATATATATATATATGTATATATATATATATATATATATATATATAAATATGAAATAACAAATAAAT
>JABUQX010075308.1:0-10000 GCA_015478945.1 Trachelipus rathkii
ACTCTTATACAAAATATCTTTTACTATGTAGCAATCGATGATTCTTTGTTGGGTGTGTGTGCTGTTTCCGTGCTTCAGTTCAACGAACAATGCCAAGAATCATACACCGCCGTCGCTACCTACTATTTTGCAGGAAACTGTCTCTAGAACTTTTCGACACAGCAAAAAGATGGATTATAGTATATAATAATATATATACCTTTGATATAGTGAATAATACTTAATTCTGGTTAATAGTATATTATTACTTAATTAATTACGTTTATAGTGGTAAGGTTATAATATAACTCAATTAGGTGCTATGTCGATCATCATAACGTAGGAATTTTCTGAGTAATTTAAGATATGACTGATGTATCGAACTAATTAGACTTGACGTATGGAGTTAATTTATTGACATAGATTATTGTTAGTAATATTCATGGTTCGCTAGAGATAAGTAGGATCGATCGGATAAGACTAACTTTAATAGTGTGTATATACTTAAAATATTAATATTAGATAAATATAATATAGTATATAATATATATAGAATTATACTATATACATATATATATATATATATATATATAGTATATATATATATATTAATCTAATATATATTATATATAATATATATATTAATATATATATATTATATATATATTATATATATATTATATAAATATATATATATAATAAATATATATTTCCATAATGGATAAAAATAAAAAAACATTTTTATGCTTTTAATAAAAAAGCAGAAATAAGATTTTATTATTATTAAAACTGTAAAGCTTGTGAAATTTTCAGAAAAGTCGATATTAGAGTGTAGCTTTTATCTTAATTGACTTTTCTCTAAATGGAGATTTTGTTCATGTTTGTCAGAAATTTTGTTTATGAAGTTAAATTTTGTTTCGCACATTAGGTAATCTGTAGTGAGTAAGTGTAGCAGTGTTGTAAATACTTTATGACTAAAGTGGAGAATTAGCGATAGAGAGAGATGCAGATAGCGGGATTGGCGTAAATAGTCGATGCAGGATAGGGAAAGGTGCCCGTATGCGCGTGTTATAGCTCTCGCCCCTAGAGAAGGTAACGCGTAAGACGGTCGCAACGGCATACAACCTTCAGCTCGCCGTTGTGCTCACGTGGGAGCGAATATTAGTAATAGTTAGACATATAGTGTGCATGATTTGGGCTGTATTAGTAAGGTTAAATCATATGTTAAGTTATGGTACTCAAATCTTTTTTAAGATCAGTAATTAGATAGTGTGAGTAGGAAATAAGAAGCAAATTATAGTATTATATTACTAAAATTATAGTAAGATACTGTATTTAGGTAAAATTCTACTATATATGTGGTTAGAATATAGTAGGTAGATATTTTGCGAGATTGGAAGTCGGACGTTATAGATGGTGGCACTAATTCACTAGACTGATATTCTATTCACTCAGTTATAGATATATATATATATAGATATGTATAATGGTTTTAACAGTTCTTGATATCGAGTTAGAGCTATTGTGTAGTATTAGAGATGATATGTGATGCTGAAAAACAGGTGAATGGAGAGAGGAGTGGACGTCAAAGATGATTCAGGCATCGGCTGGAGATTGGCGGTCTCGTTATATAATAATATACTACTATAGTATATAGTATATATTTATATTCACTATATAATATGATATTATAATATATATATATATAGTATATATATATATTATATATATATTATTATATATTATATATAATATAATATATAGTATATATATATTATATTATATACATAGTATAGTATATATATATATATATAATTTAGTATTAGCTTAAGAATAATAAATTAATAAGTAAGTATATAAAATATAATGTATAATGATATACTATACGATTAGTAATCTATTTTAATTTATGGGAAAAATTGGGGAGAAGATTACGATTCCTAAAAAAAAATTTCGCGGTATCAAATCTTCAAATAATCTATAAAATCCAGTTTGCTCTGTATAATATCATTAAGAACATTGTTTCAATATATATATAATCATATATATTATATATAAAAAATTAATATAATATTCATATGTTACATATAATATCTGTATGTCAAGTTAAGCTTATTTTAATTGCCGTTTTTGTTTTATCCGCATACTTATATTTAATAAGTATATAGATTATTATATATATATATATTAGATAATAGTATTATTATTATATTGTATTAATTATATTGATGTAAAATTATTATTATTAATATTAATTTAAAACTCTAATGTCTTTATACCGAATTTTCTATTTTTATGGTTTTATCATTTTTTTTTTGGCTTCATTGACGAATTAAACGAAATATTTTATATCATTAAACCGTTTGGGAAAGAAACAGTGATATTTTTTTTATTTTTATGAACTGATCTAATCAACATCAAATTTTCGGGACTTGTATAGTCGGGCGAGTATACATCTTTTTTACTTAGATAATTAATTTTGTATTCTGTAAACTCAAAAGAAAATTTTTTTTTTAAATTTCCCGCCCAGATAATTTTTCGTTTTAAATTTAATCCAAGAATACATCTCAAATCCAAAAAGTACTGCATATATAAAGAAGTTTATTCTAAATAATAAAGTGTGCTGTCCTAAGTTTTTACATACTTCCCGAACTTTCATTACAGATCGGATAAACATATAAATATCCAATTTTCATTTAAAACCAAAAAATCGACCATTCTCAATATGAGGTCAGATAATCAAAATCGGTTTCCAACACTCTATTTAGATAAATAGTCCCAATCTTGTATATTTTCATATTTTAAGGTCATTGTCGGAAAAAGATGATTGAGTAGGAGGTTTCGACAATGTCCATATAAATGAGATTTCAAAAATTGAAAAATACCAAAACAAATGACTACAGGACACAGAAAAACACCTTGTGAAAACAGACGTTTTAAGACGTAGAAGAATAGATAATTTGGTGTTTATTTGGTCAAAATCGGCATGAACACAATTCACAAATTTTATGTTCATTTTTGAAGACGAGGGAGGGGGAAATTGGGCTAAGTATTGACTCGAAAGAAACTAAATCTGGTGGAACGATAGCTCTGCTAAATACTTATAAAGGTTTTGTTGTTTATGAGTAGTCATCCAGGATTAGGTATTATTGTAGGGGGTTATAGAACTATGCAGCTACTTAAGTTCATCTCGCCACGTGAACTATAGCATGAGGTCAGGAGAAAAATTTGATGAGTCTCGTCTAGTGGGACTAAGTAGGTTAAACATAAAATAATAAAGCTACGAGCAGGATGAGTGTCAGAAGGTATTTGGTAAGGAGTTTCGAAATGAGTCTTAGAGATCGTTATGTGAAATTTTGTCTTAAACTTTTCACGCATTGCGTCAAAGTCATATAGATGAAATAAAAAAGTAATGTAAGGCAGTAGATGTAATACCAGAGGATAATGCATACATATGAGTTTTTTGTTATCATCGTTATATGGTGTCCAATCGCTGCCTGGAGTAATTTGTGATCGCTCGGAAAATGGATCGCACGATTAACTAAAATACTATAGTATTAAATAAATATTATATTAACGTATATTTAAGTATATATATATATATGGAGATAATGGTCAGGATACTATGGTTTTATTATGTGACTAGTACGAGTCAGGATATAAGCTGTAAATGGCTAGTCACGGTAGTAGCTTAATATCAATTAATAGCTGATTGGATAAATAGATGTTAGTATATATAATTATCTATGGAGTGAGTGAGGCGAGTAGTGATATAGTAGGGCCGATGAGAATACCTCAGTATAATATAATATATTATATTATATATATATATATACTATATAATCGAAATATTATAATATACTAGAGACGGATGTAACACTTGTAGATGATAAATAGGTTACTGATAAATGCTAGAGGGTAGATAGTAGATATAGCATTAGTACTAATTAGTATTAATATAGCTTAGCTTAGGTGGATTAGTCCAGTCTGCTGTGGGTTATACGACGGTAGGAGGTGGTGTACCAGTGTTTGATATGCACGTGCTTATCTCGTACTGAGTTGTCACTTAATATCCATAGTAGTATATAAGGTTCATCACTAATCGAATTACTGCAGGGCTATGATATGCCGGAGTAGTGAGGTGTTAGACACGTAAATAGATATATTAGTAATTAGTAGTATATATTTTATTGAATAATAGTAAGGGAATAAAATTATAGGCTATGTATAGGAGTAGTTGTGGTACCGTGAGGTGGGAGCGATTTGACTAAGGTCAATATAGTATATAGATCATTATATATTTCTACGTAATCATATATATATTTATGTGTATATAGGATTGTAAGTACAGAGTGTGATGTATAGTAGGCGTAGAAGGTGCATTTACCTGAACTATGTAAGCAATGTTCAATCGAAGTGAATAAACTAATATATATATAATATATATATATAATAAATATATATAATATATATTAATTTGTTATTATATTATTATATTAATATATATATATATATATTATATATACTATATATTATATATATATTATATATCATATATAATATATATATATATATATATATTATATATATATATATATATATTCGTTATATATAGTACTATATATATATATATATATATAATATATATAATACGTATATATATATTTATATATATATAAATATAATATATATATATATATAATATCGTATATGTATAATATTTTATTATATATATCATTAGGAAAATAATAAATAACTATATATATATATAATATATATTATTTTTTAATAATGTATCATTTTAATTTATATTAATAGGTTAATATATAAAATATATATAAATATAATAGTTACTGATAGATTGTAATAAGTATATATTTGATAACATAATCTAAATATATATATCTTTATTTTGAATAAAGAAATAACCTCATTTGTTTATTATATATGTACACGCAATTTTTATCAAAGTGTAATGTCTATTTGGATCATGATAATACTTATCGATCGTATAAGTAGTTATGGTACTGTAATAATAATTAGTAATATTAAAGATCAGAGGTGATTCAGTGTCTGTGTAATGTTTAGGATTTGATATAGAATGGTGTAACATTAGTGTAGAGGGTTTAAGATATTAGCTATAATTGTATATGAGTTATAGGATATCTGAATACTCTGTCTAATTGAGTTACAATATATAAAGTATGAGAGCAGTGTTTATGGTGGTAGTATGAGAGGTATTATTGTAGTATTATTATTTACTATATTAAGTATATATATAATTAATAATATTATTTGATATATATAATAATATTATTTATATTATATATATATATTTGTGAATATATAATTATATAAGAAAAGAAAACGCTATTATGAAATAACTTTCTAATTATAAATGGGAAGTTATTTGGTCAGGGAATATATTAATAAAAATTCTTAGATAATCGATAATATCAATAGGGGTAGAAAATGCTCAAAAATATATATATTATAAATATATATAATAATAATAGTATTATACTTAATATATAATATATATTATATATAATTATTATATTATAATAATAATGACTTATATATATTATATATATATAATATAGCGAGATAAGGCTGATATGTAATTAAGAAGAGTATATATTTAGGATATTGTGGTATACATGTAACGTTAGTAATTAGCCTAGAGCAGTTATAAGGTATGATAATATATACTATCTGTAAGTTGTAGCTATATGCGTATATAGTACGTGTAACTATACTGGTGAGGAGGATAGTATCGATATTTGATAGATTAGTGTGTGGGAGTTGGGTTGTTTAATATAGTACTGGCTGATGTGTTTATATTATATTTTAATGATATATAGGTAGCTCGTCATATATTTCCTTAACAAGGTAGTGTAGAATGCGTTCTCGACTGTAGTGATGTACTAGCAGAATATATTGTAGTTAATTCGATTAATTTGTAGACTATACATTATAGTAATAGGTAGTATTTTAAATTATGATTGGCGTATTTTATATAGTATTGTTATAGTGGTATTGATGAATATTCCTTGGAGTGTTGGTCTTATAGTATAAGTAGTTATGATGACTATTTATAATATATAATATTATATATATATATATATATATATATTATATATAATTATATACTAAAAGTCTGTGTAATAATAGGTAGTAATATATTATGATGTACATTTTGATAATAAGTAGGTGCAGGCAATAGATCAAAGTATGTATTTATAGTTATAAAATCAATTTTGTTAATAAATCGTAACGTATATTGCGACTTATTTAATATAAGTAATAAATATTTAATATTACTTACCTTCTATAGTTAGGTACGTAAATTATATATATATATATATATATGTATTTATATTTTTTTATAATATAAGATATATATATAGCTATTCTTTTTATATATATAATTTTTTTTAATATATAATATATTAAATATATATATATATATTATATTATATATATTATATTATATATATAAGAGAAGGACATTATGACGAGTTTTAAGAAAAATAAATGGAATTTTTATTTATAGAATATATATTATATTCTCTTTTTTTCGCGAAGGTGATCCAATGAACAGTTCCCAGTGGTGACTTTTGGAAATTGGAATGGCTAGTATGAGATGTGTGGGTAAATTGATGGAGCACCAGAAATATGCGACTTCGTTTTAATATATAAAAAAAATATAAGAATAGAATTAACATATAATTAAATCAGTATAGGTTAGCTAGGGTATTATTTAATCGATAGTTGTTAGGATCTATTTACAAGGATTATAAAATAAAGTGAATTTATGCATTTGGAACATTATTTATTAGTTCGTGAATATATATATAGAAAATCTGTTTCACTTTGTTTTCCCTATTTGTCGTAGTTGCTTAAATAATTTGTGTTTTTTGAATTCTCAAACAGGAAACTATAAGGTGAAGGCTCCAGTATAAAATTGCCCGCTCACGCATACCAACTGCAAAAAAAAGCAGACCTTCCCAACATTGCATTTCGTTTCATTGGTGGTTCCCGTAGTGTGTGGTTCGTTACCTTTGCCTCCACGAAGATGGCGGAAGAAAAGAGGAATCCTATAAACCAATGGGGGTTTGTAAAGGAAGAGCGAAAAAAACTATAAGAGGCAATCGCCGTACAACGGGCTGAGGATAAGAAACTTTTTTGGAATTGGAGACAAAAGCAACTGAATGGGGAAGAGTCGAAGGCGAATGAGAAACAAGATTAGTAAGTACAGGTAATGAGTTTTATTGTAATAATTGTTTTTCTTTATTGTTTTCGTTTTTTTTTTCTTGTTTCGGCTCCTCACACTATCTCTTATAAGTTTGAGGTTTAAGGGACTTGAGAGGGGAGAATGTGGCAAATGGAGTAACGTACCGGTAAATAAAGTAGTGGCCTGAGTTGTAAATTTGGAAGATTGTTAAGAAAAGAGAAAAAATAAACAAGAGTTGTCAACAGATCTCAAAGAAGTTGGACGGTTTTTTCGTAATATAATTAACAACAAACAACAGTCACTAAAATAGTAAGGAAATGTCCCGTAAAAGTTACGGTAAGGGGAAATAAATTAATAAGTTTATTAATTATTGATATGATGTTTATGGTAGAAATTATTATTATTAAATATGTTATTATTTATAGGGGACTGAACCTTGAACCCACGACCTCTACACGGCCATGGCATCACCTAAAAAACCAATAAACCAAGTATGTAATTTACCACAGGATTTACTTAATTAACAGAACAGACGCATAGAATGAGAGGCGGTCAAAAGTGTAGTTATAACAGCAGAAAGTACGAACAGAAGTTCATGGAATGTGTTTCTTCTTGCCTGTTCTCCTATTTTTAAACCTGTCCGAAATCAAAGTTGGAGTGATAACGTATCTGTCTGGAATTATGATTAACGTACCCCCTTTCGTTTTTTGCCTACGGGTAAATCAAGGTTTTAAATCTGATGTATTGAAGATAACGACAGTGAAGTGACTATTCTAATTTTTATATCCAAGTCAAATGTTGTTCTGTTTTAAATAATGATAACAAAGTGCCTTCTAATTTTGACTTATTATTGTGAATAATTAAGAAAGTAACTGGCAAATTATTAACAAAGTTATTATTAATTTAACCCGTTGTGTCCTCGAGTTTGTTGGTCTCCTCCGTAGTTGAAGGATTGACTGAAATATTCATTATTAGTGTCCATATAATTTAAACATTCTTAAGTGTTTAGAAGTATGGCGCTGGGGGGGCGGGTTATTCTTTGGGTAGATCTTATTCTTTTACTGAACTATTTATCCTCCGAAGGTTCCATGAACAGTTCCCAGTGATACTTTTGGAAATGGATGGCCACGTGATGAGGATTGTGTAATTGATGGAGCAACACAGAAATTGCGACTCGTTTTCCCAAGTATAATATATAAATTAAAATTATAATATATATATATATATATATATATTTATATTATAAGTATGATAATTAGTATTATTATTATATAAATATATTAGATTTATTAATATAATTTAAGGTTAGCTACATCTACATTTTCTTTTTCAAATTTTATAAATTTTGATATAATTTAAACTATATAGTAATATTATATAATAGTTATGCAGTGTGTATGGGGGGGCAGAGTTAAAACGAAGCTCAATAAGGTACTTGGGGTCAATATTTTTGGGCCAATAATTTTCTAAGACACACAAAGGTGCCAGTACAAGAGTAAGAGTAACACTAGTACAATTATATTTAAACATAGTTATTTTCGAATGTCTATTAAATACTGATTAATTTGAAAGCATGTTTTCCATGAGATTTGCATAGTTACTTTTTCCCCCCAATATGGTTATGATTAACAATTACGGGGACAATTTTCACAGTTAACAAAAGATTCATATATAAATATGTTAATTATTGTTTTATTTGTTAAAAATTTCAAAGGGGTCCCACTTATTCCTGAAGTTAGGATTCATTTCTTAAATCCTAGTGGCTAGTAAACTCTAAATGTTTTTTATCATTGCAAATTGTTTATTATAGAGAAGTACAAACTTACGCTACTTTCTCTATCTTATGATATAATCAATATTTATGTGACTACTTATATTATAATATAATTTACTTACTATATATAATATACATTGTATAATAATAATATATATAATTATATATTATAATATAAAGGTGTATATTATAATAATATAATATATATGGGTATATATACCTATTATATATTTAATATAGTTTTTAATCATAATATAATATTATATACCATATACCTATCTGCGGAACTTCTCGCTACTACTATATATATATATATATAATATTATATATATATATACTATATGACATTGATTCTAATACTATAACTATATATATATATATATATTATCTACTAACGCAAGTATAATAGGTTTTTCTCATATATATTAATATATCTTATATATACTATAATACATATATATATATATATATCATATATATATATATATAATATATATATATACTAATAATACTATACTATATACTATATAATAATATATATATACTATATATATATATATATATCATATATTAATCGCACGAGGGATACACATGCCAAAGTTTAAAAATTTCTTGTGTAAGAAGAGGATTTTATCTATTGGTTTTATTTCACAGCTCAACTTAACATGGAATAGTTAATTTATTCCTGGCTCCATGGGGCAATTATGGAATCAATCAATTTTTTAAATTACTATGATTATGATTTATATAAGAAAACACATTCCTACTCCGAACTTGCTTAAAAATAAACACTCCAACATGTGCATAAAAAGCAGACCTTCCAAACAGCACAGTTGTCAATCTCAGTTAAATGACCTCCAACATAAGGGCTCATTGGCAACTCGTTATTTTAAACGAGATAATTTAAATGTGGTGCACATGAGGGTCATAGAAAGTTAATATATTCAAGCCCCTTACATAAAGCGTTACATATGTGTAGGCAACACATGTTATTGCATAACTATTCAAAT
>JABUQX010075308.1:12500-40000 GCA_015478945.1 Trachelipus rathkii
TATTTTTGATTTCGGTGGTTTTAGTACTGTTTTTATATTAATATTATTTGAGAGAACTAGTTGTAGGTGAGGTGGAAGTAATTTTTGCATGTGATAGTGGTTTATGTTTGGGATGGGTATATATGTTTTTTTGGTATTGTGTTTGGTATTGTTTATATTCGTAGATTGTTTTTTTTGCTTTATTTGCATGATTAATTATATAAGGAGGATATTTTAGTCTTTGGAATGTGGTTTTTAAAATTCCATTTCTTTGTTTAGGTAGGCAGGAGAGCATATTTTGAAGGCTCGTATGTACAGTACGGATAATGTGGCTTATTTGGTGTGTTTTGTGTGTGTGGAGTACCAATGTATGTATGTTAGGTTGGAGGTGGGCTTTCTGTATACGGTAAAGGAAGGTTTAGTGTTGTGATCTGATATTAATAAAGTGTCTAAAAACGGTAATATGTTATGGTTGGCATTTTCTATTGTAAATTTTATATCTGTATGAATCGAGTTTATGTGGTTTAATATGTCTTGGGGGTCGGTTGTGTTTGATATGGCGGCAAAAATGTCATCCACATATCGCAACCAAACACAACCTGAGAGAAGGTGATCTGGTAGAATATAATAATGATCAAGTAATTTAGAGAGTTATAGTAAGTAAGTAAGATATGAGAGTATTTATACCAGATAGAAGTACCATAGTATATAATAGTAATAAGATAAGAGTAAGTAATATAGTAAATAAATGTATACTAATTAGAGACGAGATCGAGTATAATATATATAATATATAGAAGATATATATAAGTAAGAGATAGTGGAATAGAATCAAAATTATATATGAAGATAGATATATTTAGTTAATAGTAATACTAAGTATATCTATAGACCGTAAGATTATATAGTAGTATATAGATAATATGTAAATAATGATACTATATCAAAGCTGACTACGCTGCTGAACTCTATAACAAGAGGTATTTCATAACACGGATGTACCCATTATTTATATGAAAATTTGCGCTATATAATTAAAGCATAAAGAATAGAATTACATGTTACTGGCTTAAGCTTTACAACACTTGGTGTGACTGTTAATACAACCCATGAAGCCATGAATGAGAGAGCCGTCTCGTTCTTTTGAAATAAACACAAGAATCCAAACGTACCTCGATTTATGTCATTTATCGCATTAATAAAAAGAGTAGTAGCAAGTCTTCATAGTGATTTGTCGAGCAATGTCTGCCATTTCTTGAGCAGTCTCGTAGTAATGACATTGGAGCGCACTGTCGAAATGAAGATGGCAAATTGTATCCTCTTCTGTTGCACTCAAAAGAAGTAAACCTGGTGGCAAGTAAATATGTCTCAGGATAGTCACTGACGAAAACGTAGAGTGTAATTTCTAATGCCCCTCTCAAAGGCTGAGAACATCTGCAAGAAACATATGGCAGTAACAGAGATGACCGAATTCTTTGTTTTGTTATTTAATTTTGACCCTGTATCTTTAAATAGTGTTTAACTTCTTTTGGTGATAGAGTCCTCGAAAATTCCTGTTAGAACTGAGAGAATTAAAGAACGTCAATTTGAATTCCTCATATTCAAATTTGAAAACCGACATTGCAAAATACGATTAGAGCGTAACTTTCTCCTTTCTGCCACTAGAGTCTATTGACTTAAAATACAATGCTGTCATTTAAAGAATTTACTCAGGATGGCGTCCTCTCGAAATCACTCGTTTCAATATATATATTATATATATAGTAATACTATATACTCTCAAAGTAATAGAATATATATTATGATATATAAATGATATATGATATAATATTATATATAGATATGAATAATGATAGTAGTAAGATAGTATATAGTAAGTAATAGTATATAATAGAGAGTAATTTAGATATTAGAGTACATTAAGTAACGGAATAGAGTATTATAATATATGATTATAATATGTGTGATATATTATATTATAGTATATATAACGTACTAGATATAATATCGAGTCATATCTATTATACGTCTACTCACTAGTATTATAATATCTATATATATAATGTATATATATATTATTACTATTATATCTATTTCTATATAAATGTACATATCGCTAATATACAATGTAATATATATATATATATATATATATATAAAATAGTAGATATATAATATATAAAATATATATATATATATATATATATAGATATGATAATAATTATATATATATATCTATTATGATACTCTTACTAATATAGCTAGTATAATCATATATATATTATATATTATAGTATATAGTATATATATATAAAATATAGTGATATAATAAATATCACAATGTTATATAAACATATATAATAATATATTAATTATATATAATCACATATATATATTATATGCCATATATATAATATAATAATTGAAATATTATCGATATATATATACTTGATCTCGCAAATATTTATATATAATTTACGTCCTCATATATATAACTATAATATTATATATAATATCTATTATATATTCATATATATATATCTAATATTATATATATAGTATAATCTATATATCATACTCTCTCTATTACAACCGACTATACTTAACTCATATATATAGTATATATACTATATATATAATATATCTATATATAATATGTAATATATATATATACATATATATATATATATATTTATATCTCTGAAATATATATATAGATAGTATAGGATACGTATAAGATAGATACATAATACATATATTATACATATTATATATATGATTAATATTATACTATATTAATAATAATATATACTATATATTATATATACTATATCTATATATATGGACTATATATACTATCAGTATATTAATGAGTTATCTAAGCATAGAATATAGTATAATGTTTATTACACGAGTTATGTAAGTACCTAAGTTAATGAGAGAGAGACGAGAAGATCGAGAAGAGAGAGCAGGAAGAGAGAGAGTGAGACAGAAGAGGAGAGAGGAGAGAATAACTCCTTGAAGTGATTGAGTCACTTACCAGGAGAATAGACACTCCCGGTGCCCTCGCGAACGTATGTCAAGCGTGTTAAACCGACTACGACCAAAGCTACAAAAGATACGCGACTTAAACCTATGAAAGAGTATGCTGGCAGTGAATTACCGAATGGAGTACTCTATTTAATAGGAATAAGGCCCGCCTATGGCAGGACAGATACCTCAGCGCATGCATCTCCCTTGCACTCGGGTCAACAGGTAACACGGACCCACGTAAGGAGAACCACTTCTACACATTGGTGTGATCAAGTTATTTTCCCTCCATCTCTAGATGTATAATTACTTGACATATGCAATTGAAGAGCTGTGAGCAGCTCAATGTTGTATAGATAAGTATTACGCATAACGAATTGCGTGCAATTTGATGTGAATTACATTATACACTATATGAACCGACAGAGTAGTTGAGTTATATTCGTCGAATGGAACACATATCAAAAGAATTTGTCGCTAGAACGGAATCGCTCCAAGGACACAGGCGTTACCTGATAAGATGCTCAAAATGGGCACAAGGACAAGAGCTAGAAGAAAAATACCCGCAGACACTAATTAGGAGTACTCAGTAGATTGATGCGTGCTGCGCGCTCTGAGATATGGCAAAAGGGAGATGAAGGTACCGTGAGGCGCTAAATGGCAGTGCACCGTATACCTCAGCCACGCATCTCCGCTTGCACTCGGGTCCAAAGGTAACACAGGACTCTACAGTAAGGAGATAGAGAACCAACATATACTAAGATCAGGAGTTATAATTCCTTACATTGTATAAGATGTAAATACTGCAATTAAACAGCAGTTCAATTTGTATAGATAAAATAACTCCGAGAGTGATTCATCACTCACACTTAGGATTGAGAAGTAACACGTAGGCGCCTGTGCATGCGAACGCTGAGGAGAGTTATGTTCACCACAGCGAGGATATAGCGTGGCCACGGTATCTGCTCTAGCCAAATAAATATTTTAACATAATATTATTATCATTACTTATATATATATTAATATTACTGATAAAAAATAGTATATATATAAAGGATCCTCTAACTACTAGTAAATAATAATCTTATAAGTTTAAGTGTATTGGAAATCATATATTATATCCAACTCTATATATATATATATATATATTGTATATATATATATATCATGTATATATATATTATATATATAACTATCCATTATGAGTTCAAACAATGTCCCGGTGATTATTAATAGCATTCAATCTTAGAATTATTGAGGAATTTAATATGACGTATATTGTTGCGTTGTGATTATAAGGTAAAATACTAAATACTTCAATATATAGTGATGTATAGATAAACTAGCTGAAGAGAAATTTCAATATTATGAATATATAATAAACATAGATATTAATTATCACATAACCGATGAAAAATTAGATAAATATTAAGTATAATAGTCATTAAATAAAGGATAAGAAGTAAGGGAAACTCATTTATATATAATAATACTAATAGAGAGGTGTCAAGATGCCGGATGAATCATAAAGTATTTATTATTATTTACTATACTAATAATATATATATATATAATATATATATATAATATATTATATAACTATATATTACCATATATATATAATATTATTACTATATATATATATATATAATATATAATATAGCTGTATATATATATATAATATTCACCTATAATATAATATGATATATATAAGTAGAATGAAAAAGCGTTAGAGAGTATAGAACTTTATATATATAAGTATAAGCATTAGATCAAGTATTATATAGATATGGGAAGTATATATTAGGTATTATATTAATTATGAAAAATAGTTTATAATATACTTATATATATATATATATATACTTAATACTAATAAGTAATTATGTATATATATATACTATATTAACCGAGGATTGCATATACAAGCAGTATCTACCATTATTATACTAAATAAAAATTTAGAAAAGTTATAATTTAATAAAAGGATCATAATAAATGAATATACTTATATATTAAAATAAGAAAATATGATGAGCAGGAAGAGTTAATAAGAAGATAAGAATATATATGTAGTATTATAGTCAAGTAAAGGCTAGTATAAGAAAATGAAGGGAAGAAAAAACCATTACTAAATATACCATAATATAGTAAATATATATATTATATTATATTAATATAATTTATATAATACAGATATGGATAATAGATCGATCGTGATAGCTGGTATGCGATCACTCGCCGTATGAAATTTGGTAAGCATACAGACCATAAAAGTACATATTTAAAACTATTGAAAATTAGTTTAACCTACTTTTTTGAAGAAGAAATTCAAAGTGAGTCAAAGTAAATAATAGATATAAAAGTATACTTTTCTTAATATATAAAAAGGAAGAGATAATATAGTATGACTAATAGTATAATATATATTTACAAAAAGTAAAGTATATGGAGTAGTAAGATGGAAGAATTGAGTTATTTATATAAAGTATATACATATATAATATATATATATATATACTAAATATAATATTAGAATAACTTATTTCTAATATATATATATAGATAGAAAGTAAGAAATTTATTTTTATTATTTCATTTTACCTATACTTAATAATTATACTTTCCTCCACACCTCACATCTCACCATTATTATTTATATTACTATACTCACACCCAACCTAATCCCTGACTACTTCATTTATTCCCCTGGCATACCTCACCCTATACCCGTCCTCTCATCACTCACTTATTACCACCTCATATCTCACCCGGGCGACTCGCCTATCCTATATTCCACGATCTTATTTACTATATTATCCTTGACTATATCACCATACTCTATCACTACCTCTAGTTTAATATATTAAGTCCCTATCATACCTTTCTATATACTCACGTCTCCTCGCTCACATCCTACTTACTATATATACCTACTATACCATAACCCTCACCTACCTACCCACTTATCACACCTCTCACTAACCGCTCACTTCAAATATGTCCACTCTATACATTTATATCTATCACTTCTACTATCAAGGTTTGTGATATTAATTAATTATCTATTATAATATATTTTAATTTGCACTCATCAGTTTATATTATTTATTTATTTTAATTTTATATTATTATTATTTATTTATATTTATTTAATAGATTTTCAGAAATAAATCATTATATGATTATTGTATATCATTGTAATTATATTGCTTATTATATACATTATATAATAATATAAATATCTCTGCCTACAAAAATTTTGATCCTTACAAAAATAAATCGACTAGTCACATGTAATACCTATATAGTGTAAATACTAAAATTTTAAAGTGCATCTTGTAATTATTTATAATATTAATTTATTTAACTTATTTATAATATTTAACACTCTCACTCATCACTCTCGTAATCCCTACATATAGCTATATACTAACCTCTTGTATATTATCTGTATTTAACTCACTTGCGTAGATATCATAATTCAAATCATTTCAATCTTAATAAATTTATCCTATCAAATACGCCTTAATTCTACTCATATAACATACACCTTTTAATATACTACTACTTCACTCAGATCACTCGCACTCCTCAGCATTGGATCCCATAGTCTTATAGGCGCCTGAGAAACTACGCTCACTTTCGAGCACTCTCCGATTCAGCCTATATCACTCTCTAGTCTCCCACCTACTCCTCTCACACCTCCTACTCTCTCTCACTCTATTATCTCTCACACATTTAAAGCTTATTTGCATAGAAAACATTATATTATATATATATTATATACTAATATAATATATATATATCTACTCTATAAACTATATAATATATATATATATATATATTATAATCATATATATATAGTATATAAATATATACTCTCATACATAATATATATATATAATATTATATTAAATATATAATATTAATATAATATATATAATTATATATTATTAAATAATATATATATATATTATATATCAAATATTTATAAGTGACTGATGGCGCGGATTAATCACTGATGTAAATAATTAAAGTCACTGTATATATATATGAGTAGTAATAATGGTTGTTTGTTTTGTGATATCTTGTAGTCACTATTATGGAGAATAAATAGTATTATTTAAGTATACTATAACCTAGGTAATTTGTAACCTATTATCTGTAATTCTCATTATAATATATCATAATATAATATATATACACTATACTCATAAAATATAAAATTAATAATAACTCTATATTAAGATATATGCATAGTATATTATTATATATAATATCATATATACTATAACAAGTTTTATCCTCCCTATAGTAGTATTATATTCATTATATCTTTATAACTTCCAGAGAGTTTATTTATTATACTAATTCATTTTATACAATTATTATAAATAAAAATATATAATATTATTTATCATCACTGAAGCTAATAACTCACTCACTATACTAAAAATAATATAATAAAGTCACACCTCACACCCTCAGAACTCTTACTACACTTCTCTTCAGATCCACCAATGTACCGAGCCCTCTCTCTCTTCTTTACCACTCATCTCACTTGGTTTTAACTCACCTCACTCCAAATTAGAAAAGTTGTGGCACATAGATTTTATATCTTATTCTTATTTAACTATGCATGTCACTTTTAAATACTCAAGTCTACTGATAGTAATCTAGTATGCATTATTATAATAAAGCTGGTACTCACACTGTGAGTTATAAAATTTTCTCGAGTCACTCACTATTCACCACACACAGTGCACCTAAGTCGGTTAATTATATAATCCGCTCGGGCCTATCTTACTTGAGTAACCCCGATATTATCACTCACCCCTCATCAACACTCACCTAAAATCCTTAGCCCACCTGATAACGGGTAGTGAATTGTGTGCAACCTATAATACTATAAATTACTCGTTATATTATTATCACTCTATTTATCTATGATAACTCAGTAAATATACTATCTCATTCATTATTAAATGACATTTTAATAACCTCTCCACGTATTAGTACTATATTTCACTTACCTATTTACATCACAACTTAAATAATCAGTTCACTCTCACCTCTATATATACTACCTAACCTTAAGTACTAAAATTAAAAATATCCAAAAAATGAATTTATTATTTGTCATTGGATAAAACATAATGTAATTGGGGGGAAGTGCAAAACTTTACTTTCATAACCACTAGATATATAAAATGGGGTGATAATATTTGCGAGGTCCAATACACATATTATTTATAATTTAATTCTCTAAATATTATATTATTTATAAATCATTAATTTAGAAATTTTAATATTCACTTATATACTAATATTTATTATATATACAATATAATTCTAATTATTTAACTAATAATTAAGTAAATAAATATTAAAATTAACTAAACTAAATTATGAATTATAATACAGTATCCGCCCACATACTCAAAAGTAATGACGTACACCTTTAATAACGATACGACTCACCAATCTCACCTACACCACCAATGCCTTGGCCGAACGATTCACACCCCTACCATTCAAGGTGACGTCTAAAATAGATAGGAGTAGCTTTTTATTTATAAACTTTAAAATAAAAACGGTATCATTGAAGAAAATATTACATTATTATAATTTCTATTATTGTGTTTAATTAATTAAAACTAATTACTTATAAGTATATATTATATTAATATATATATATATATATATAATGAGCCTATATGTGATTTTCAGATAAAATAAAATAAACATATATTATATATACCAAAATAATGTGTATTTAAGGTATATATATATATAATTTTGGATGCCCTTCTATTAAAACCTTTTTTAGCATCTTTTAAAAGATCTGTTTGAGTTAAAGAAGAAAGAGAAAAAGAGATTGTATTTTTCCTCGATCGCTCATCATTTATTCCAGATATGTGGGAAGAAGCACGAATATGTCTTATTTTAAATTGCTTCTTACAAATTGCTATCTTCCAAGTTTTGGCGAGTGGTGGGAGCGTGGTTACAAGTAAGCACAATTAAGACCATATCACATGTAGGTACTATCACAACTGAGTATCAATACTCCACCTACTGCACTACGACGCTATATATATTATACCCTTGGGGATCCTCATCCATATATTAATCTACTATATAATACTACTATATATATTAATATATATAATATATCATATATATGATATTAATATATACCTATATTATTAATTATATAATAATTATTACTCCACTATATATATTTAATATATTATAATAAAAAATATATATTAATCTATATATATATATATATATATATTACCCTATACTATATATATTTAATATTAATATATAATTATATTAAAACTTACACTAATATTTTAATATTTAACTATATATATGGCCTCACGCATCGTTTTGCAAACTGCTAAATAACACAGTCACAGTTTAAACAAATCTCACAATGTCTTTTCCATACTTGGCGAGTATCTTTCGAGTGGGCCCTTTTATAACCCGATGTTATACCATCAAAAGAGCTTTTCGGTATACTCACTATATATGAGCATATGAGGCTTTACCAAGCAACATTTGAATAACATGTTATTTAGTGAAATATTTCAAAAGCATACCACTCTGCCACTAAGAAATAAGTGCATTTACTGATATCCCCAGAGAGAAAAAAGCACTTGTACCATACATCTGACTTCACATCTACCACGTACTTTCACAAATGAAGTACTCAAACTGTAAAATTCCCATTCGAGAGAAACACTTTGTATCTTTTCTCTGAGCGGGAGCCCCACAATAAGTCACTAAGGTTACACTTGCACGACTAAGATCCAGGTTTTATCACGATGAAAGTTTCTTGTGTGATACGAAACACTATGAACCATTATAAACGCGAGTAGGTGTCCTCCTTTATCAACTCTACACTCGTGAGGTCAAAATAAACTGGCTTAATTTTCTTTTCACAGATTGCATATACACAATTCTTACGACACTATGCGTGGGCTTCCGGTGATTTTCCAGGAAGAGAGACGCACACCCAATCAAAAAGCGAATCACACAGTTACTTTAAGGCTATCTAAATATATATATGGCTCACACAAAATATATAATAAATATATATAAATAATTCACAATTAATAAATTATAAATATTTAACTTGCCATACAGGTTAGCGCCCTTCAGGTCCGGCCTCACCCAAAAAAATTAATTCTCCGCCCTCCTCAGACACACCCCTATCCTATCTATAGAGTTTGTATTGTGTGTGTGCGTAATGTTCGCATTAACATTGAAAAGAAAATATTCGGGGGACTCATCCGACTGTTTCAAAGTATTCAATCTAAACTTAGTGTCTATACTAACATTAAGTTTTTGATCTAACAATTTCCACTTCGGCATAAGTACTAAATACTGCCCGATAAGATTCATTTCTCATAATCAATTACTCAAAATCTCTTATTTTCAATTTTTTATATATATCGGTCAACTTCACTATTTTTATCTCTATCTACCACATTTCCTTACCATATTACAAGTGTCGCTTTTGAGCAATCTCTACAATAAATTGTGTCATTCATAGTATTTTATTTATGTAGCTATCTACTAGCTTTTTTACGTGAATATCGAGGCGCTAACTGGCCTATCCTTCTCCATTATAGTAATATATTACTACTTATACTACGCTCTCTACTAACTACACTCTGGTAGGTCTAGATCCCATTTATTATTTCTTCTCCTCCTCTTTATTTCTAACACATAAGTTGGAACACCCTTGTTCAAAGCCTATACCCTCTCAATATTGGGCACAGAATACGGCCATTGTTATACAAAGGAAGTAGGGTGTTACCGCTATCCTACACTGTACTACCCTCTATCTACTCCCTCTTATTATTCTAAACAATTACACTATCTAAAAAACGTATACTAATATCCCGCTTCCACCTGTACTATAATATACTCTCATATTACTGACATCTTCACTATGATTTTACTATACTACCTCATTACGTCTACTACTTTATATATATACGACGCCCTCTCCACGTCCATATATACCTTACACTATATCTATACTATACCTATCATATAAGTCATATATATCCACTACTACACTATAATCATCACGCACACTCCATTATAACTATCCTCATTACTAATCTACGCAGATCGAGCACAGACGCAGGTACTATTAATTGTAGTCGGCGGGTAACGTATTACTCAATTACAGCAGTTTACATGACTATAAATATCAACTAAGAAGTATAAATCCGGAACGAGAATTTAACCTAATACTCTATATTTCTATATACATACACTCTGTAGAGCGTTAACTAATATGAGTATCCTATCCACTACTAATATCACTAGTATACTAATCATACTCATACACACAGAAGGTAAATAGTCACTAGTTGAGTGAGCATAAGCGAACTAGCCTATATATACCACTTAGCACGTTATTATGAACTATATAATCAATTTACAACATACCACACTATACAATATAATATCTCTCGAACTATGAAGCCTTAAGTAATCACACTACATATTATATATCTCGCTCCATATACGATATAATTACTATTAGCTAGTATAACCTAGTACTTTACTATACTATATATAATCCTTACTATACCCACTATCTATTATCTATATAGCATACTCACCCTCACTACTTATATATCACTTCTATTATATTCACATACTCTTATATCACACATATATATCTTATATCTCTAATAATCCTATGTACTTCATTACCTAATATATATTCCTATTACCTATATATAAAAAATACAAAAATTATATCTAATACATACTATACTACCTCTCATATTTATACTATAATATATATATATATATATATATATACTATTATAATACTTATTAACTATATACCCTATATATATACCTATCATATCCTCTACATTATTCACTACTCACCTATAATATATATCACTACTTATACTCACATACCTCACTATATTATCACTAGTATATATATAATATACTACTATCACTATACATCACTTATATAATACCACTCACCTTCATCGCTATATACATATTCCGATCCAACTCTTTAGTATACTCTTACGCCTTGTAAACGTGATATAGGTACTCACGACGCTCAAAGTCGACGAGTGCATAATTCTACTGACCGAGTATGGAATAACTACTCTATACTCAACTGATCTCATATGCACTATACTGCTCCTGAGCCTCATTAAGTTCTAGTAGTTATACCTATACTATATCGTATTCTAACTAATCTATATATCTATATATAAACATACGTATACTCACTATCCACACTCACTACCTAACATCGAGACCGACGCCTACAGGTTCGCCGTGTGTGAGCAAAGAAGGAACCTATAAGATGGGGAAATTACCACACATATAGAACCACCAAGCCATTGAGAGATTAAATAAATAAAAACTGAGGAAACTGATAAGCGTACACAAGCGCAGCACGCTTTCTATGTTTATCTATATATACCTTTTGGGGCTCCTATGTTAAAATAATAAATGAACTTGTGAGTATCTCTAAAGAGAACCTAATTTTTCGCCCATGCTTTCCCGAGAGTTAACTATGCTCAACCAGGCCTGCGCGTAAATCGAGCCAGAGGGACAGCACTAGTCTGTGACTACTGTCTCATTGTCACACTCACAAACACAATATGGAGTCAATATATATCGAAGAAGGAGTTAGTAAATCTCATCGGTCCACCAGTGGCGCATACCTAGCATACCTCGATGCACACATTCATCACCACACTAGTAGGCGGAATGAGGTCACCTATCTATTATAGGGGTTTATTTATATTTATATATATATATATAATTATATAATCTCGTTATAACCTAAATTATATTATACCCTATATACTCATATATATCTCATATATGTATGATTCTACTATATATAATATATATATCTACAAGGTTAGTATTCTACACATAATGTACTACATAATATTTCACAATATATTAATTATGGGTATAATATATATACTATATATCATTATCTCTCTCACAATTCACCTACCATAATATATACACATATTAGCTCTCACATTACTCTAATAGCTTGAAGATCTAGCTCCCATCGACCCTATGGCGCGCACACGAGCGCAAAAAAGAGCCTATTCTCGCTAGAATTCATAAATTCATATATAATACCATTATATAATATATATATATATATAGCTATAATACTAGCCTCCAAAGTTTTATATTCCGTATTATATGAATGGAGCCCTTATACACCTACTCACTATTATATAACTATATATACCCTTATACCCTACCGCCCTAATATATAGCATAACTATACCTACGTGTTATATCTAGTTTGTAATTAGTGGATGTTAGTAATATATATATCTTATTTATACAAGACATTTTTATATTTATAGTCTTCTATGTTAAATAGTGATATACTCAGCCTATACAGGATGTTTAATTACCTTGTGATCCAAAACCAGGGTAGATAATCATGAATCGAGAGAACTAATAAGATAACTATATTATATATATAATATACTATTAGGCCCTATATAGTATTATCAGAGAAAGAGATTAGGAAAGTTTTTAAGGTATACTTATATATGCTGAAGATGAGAGGTTTTCTCGGAATAGAAAAGAAACGTGCATCAATGAGGAGACGCGTGAGATCTCACGTACAGTTGTTTGTGTAAAAGGGTTAAGGTTGTCACAACCTGGACAAGGCAATGAACCCTCATTGTATATATATGAAGAATATTAGATAGGGTGAATCCCGTCCTCAGTCCCATGAAGCCCCAAAGGGTTGAATTTTTTTCTCTTTCATGACTGAGCACGAGATTCACTTAGCACTTAAGCGTCTCTATATACTCTCACCATGTGCGAGAGGGTTTAAAAAATGCACTGGCTCTCTTTTCTTTTCGCACTTGCCATCTCAATATTCCTCTCACGTCACTCTTTCCACGCTGCAATGTGAAAACCATCCTACACACGCGAACATTCGCTACACTTACCTCCCCACTCATGTTGGGAGGCCACAGTACAGAGCTGGGTGAAGTAGAAAGAATCCGGAAAGATTGTATACGCTTAAATGTGCGATGACGAGCACTCACTAATATATATACTATCTATCTAATACGATACCTAAGTATTACTAAAGCTACCTAATAAGACACTCACCATCACGCCCTACTATCTATACGAAGCATCGAACTACAATATCTCTCGAATAATTCGACTTTTCGAGATATGACACCTAGAAGGGTTGTAAATAAGTATCTATACCGTCTCACCATATCACCTCTCGACACGTGAATTAACTACACCTAGCCTAGCAGGGAATTGTAACTATCCACTACGGCAGTAATATACATACTAATCTCTATATCACTATACTGATCTCCGTATATATATCACTATCCCCCCCTCCCCTACCATATAACTAATACTCATATACTATATCATATACTACCCTCACTCTAATACATTATATGATACCCTACTATACCTATACACACTTCTATATATCTACCCCCCATATTATATACTAACCTCCATCCACTCATACTTCACTCTATATACTACCCCACTGATTGACTACCTACTATATAATATCATTATTATCACCTACCTACACCTCACCATTATCACCTCACTACTTACACTAACTCCAGCACTATCCGGTATCTATATCTAGCCCGAGTAAATACCTGGATTAAATTCTCACATTACTAATCACTTATTTTATTCAGGTAAAATCCTGACCCCGTATAATATACTACTGACAAACTAAATAAAAAAAATAACTAAAAACAAAAACACTCACCTCAAAAATATGCAACATCAAAACAATAACATTAAATAATACTAAAAAAAAAAATAAATAAAAAAAAATAAAATTACCAATAAGAAACAACAATAAAAAAAATGAAAAAACCACTCACCTCACTAAAAAAAATACAACTCACTTAAATAAAATAAAATAAAACCAAAAAATAAACAAATCAAAAAAAAAAAAACAAGAAACTAAAGGAAAACTCAAAAATTAAAGAACCTAATATATAGAACACAAAAAAAACTATATATATCCTATATCACCTGCTCTAAAAAACCAAAAAACTAAATAAATACAAATATAAAATTAAAAATAATATATAAACACAAAAAATAAAAAAAAATAAAAATAAAAAGAAAATCATTAAAAACAAAAACAACAAAAAAAAAACATACACAAAAAAAAAAAATAAAAAAAAAAAAAAAAACTCATCAAGAATAAAGTAGACATACGTAAAATAAAAAAAAAAAACAAAAAAATAAAAAAATAATATAAAAATCACTAATAAAAAAAGCTAAAAAAAACACACAAAATAAAAATATAAAAATAAAAAATAAAATAAAAACAATAAAATAAAAAAAAAAAATAAAAATATGCAGATTTTTATACACGACCTTTTTAATTTCTTGATATAACAAAAAAATCAAAAAAAGAAATAAAACATTTTACTGACAAAAAAAAAATAATAATAAAACTGTATAAAAAATAGAAAGTTAAACAAATAAAAAATTTTTAATAAAAACTATAAAAAATAAAAAAAAAAAAAAAAAATAAAATAATATAGAAATAAAAATATAAAATAACCAAAAAAAAATAAAAAATAAAAAAAATAAATAAAAATCAAAAACAAATAAAAAAATACACAATAAACAATACACTACTAAAAAAAAAATAAAAGAATAAAAACAAAATATAAAAAAACCAACAAATAAATAACACAAAACTAAAATATTTCCCAAAAAAATAATAAAGTGGAGAAATACTCAGTCACAAATATAGTAGGTTTGTTATCCTTCGAGTTTATGGGAATATATAATTATTCTAATAATAATATATTTTTATGAAAAATTTATAAATATATTATACTATTAAATTTATATTCAAATGTATTCTATACTATATAACAATATTAATATATATATATATAATAATATATATATATTATTATATATATTAATATACGTATATCCTAATATTATTATAATATTTATATTATTATATGTAATATATATATACTAATATATATATATTAATATATTTATGTATAGATTATACATTATATATATATATATATATATATATCAATACTATTTTCTTCATTCTTAATGTAAAATTAATACTTATATGTTTTTAAATGACTTTAAATTCGCGTTGTTTTTCAATTAAGTTATAATATTTTAATTATCATCTAATTCATATTTATAGTTATAGACTATGTACATAATACAATTTTAGTCTGAAATTCTGTGAGTTGGTGACAAAGTTTACAATAAATATTATGGTATAAAAATATGGTATATTAATAGTATTTTAATTAATAATATAATTAATTATAATATTTATAAAAATTAATTTAAAATAAAATATTAATAGTTAAATAATATCTTATAATTTAATAAAAATATATAAATTATATGTAAATATTTATTAATAATTAGGATATATCTATACCACTCTCTAAGCTCACACTCCATCACTACTCCACTACTGCATACACACTCTCAATCCCCGCATAATCTCCTTATTACCCCCAACTCACTCACCTATACCACCCATACCTCACTCACTACTATACCACCTACCACCCCACCATAATACTACTCACCCTTTTAATTCCTCTACACCGTTTTAAGTACTCTAGTATAATTATAACTCTCAAATCACGCTAATCTTAAACCCCCACCCTCGTGAGTATTATACTACTACTTCAATCTATATACTATATCACTCTCATATTTTTAACACGTAGTTATTAACCGCACACTCTCGTGAGTAAATTATTATCTACTCTAACTACCTCACAGTATCACCCTATACCCTAAGTATACTTCACACTCCGCCACACTAACCTATTATCACACTATACTCTTACCTATACTCCCTCATATATACATTCAATTATATCTCTAAGAAATTTAATTATATTAAAATATAATTACTCACTAAAAACACTCAATCAACGAATTTCCACTCTCACTTCTAAACCCCACTGTCTACACCCTACCTACGCCTATTACACGTCGATAAAATATCAAAACACACCTCTCTCACACCGGTACAAAATGCTAACCTCAGCATATAGCTAAAACTTGATCCATATAATTAGCAATATGTGAGTTATGTGAAATATATATAAAATATATATAACGTCTGATTATTAAATAAAGTATAAATAATATATAACTAGTGGTGCTTCAATTAAATGAAACACACGGTAAATTAATAGATAGAGAGAGATAAAAACCTGGGAGACTCCCTCGAGAAAGAAATACACCGACTTATTATGTACAGAACAAAGATGGAAGATATTGATAGCGGACTACATCTCTCTATATACCGAGAAGCCTGAGTGATCGAGCTACTTGAAAAAAGGCTAGACTAATATAAAAGTATTATCCAAGAGAGAGGTCAACCAAGGACCGCGCCGCAGCCTGAGAGGTTGTGACGCGTGCGATATTATAATTCCGAGACGTCAATAGTGCTTTCTGTGGATATTTTCAAGCGTCTAACCTAGTAACACCGCACATAGCTACTCCCCGTGAGTAAGTCAATTTCTCAAGATAACCGGCAAAACCATAAATATTTGGTTGTATAAAAATATTAGTGATATACAAAGATAAATATCGCCCAGAGCTTTCTAGAAAAAGCGACAGCGCAAAAGTCCATTTACTGAGTGATCCGAGAGGAAAGAAGAGAATGATATTCCAGTTGGTCTATAGAAAGTTTTATTTAAAAAGTGTTTCAAAGATCTTAGAAAGAATTCAAGTGAGAGCTACAGGGCGAATAGTTAGAAGGATCAGAGCGGATTCCTTTTACATTTGATTCCGCGTGTAGCACAGATACAGACATGATAGACAGAAGAACATTAAACACAAATAAGAGTGAGAAGGAAAAGACAGAAACACAAAGTTATTACAAGAGAACAACAAATCGTCGATACGTCTCCCCCGTTTATCAACTGATATATTAAGATATATAATTTGAGTCAACAAAATTGAGCCTAGGGTGATCTATAAGCTAAATGATATTAAGCTACATTTCACTTACCAAAACTCGGGGAAGGAAATGCCATATCATATACGGTCAGCCTAACCCGCCTTTATCCCTAACGGTTACACCCGTATCCTCTTAGTGAAGCCTTAATGCTAACTACTACCTGAAATTCCAACTACTATACTCAACCATCTAATCTACTAAGCGCACAAACAATCACTCTACCTATATAGGACACTCCATGAGATGAGGATCATCAGAATAGTGACGCGAGAGGTGAAGGAGGAATTGAGCCAGATATACGTCCAATATGTTGAAGTTATAGAGGAATAAATTAGGATAAGGTACGAGAGATTGGCTTGTTTCACCTCAAGTTATTGTAGAGATATTAGCAAAACACCACTCACGGCCATCAAACTGAATGAGAAGATGGAAAGAGTGCGAATTATCTCACCCCTGACAACGAATCCACTGATGTGACAGGATGCTTTTTGTCCCAGCGCTAGAGAGGACCAGAAAATGATTTTAAAAGAAGTAAAAGGAAGAACACCCAGGCTAGAGGTGGCACTTCATGCGCACACGCTCTACACGTTGTTTATCGAATGAAATGAACAGCTCTCAGTCTTAGCTCCGTCTGTTATAAGAGTATTTCTCTCGAAATCACGCACGACTATCACTAGCTCTTGTGAGTTAAATGAGTATGTGACGCGGACCGAGAAGAGTAGGTGAAATCCAGGAGGAACGCACAATAAACACTCTAAAACGCTAGAATATAGTTTCTCCAAACACTCCCGATACGCACTGTCTCTAGCCTGAATAGCCAGGAAAACACGAATCAAGAGTATCAATGAAACTTGGAATACCCTAACTAGCGAGCACGCATAACAGTCGCACTTTTAGTCTGTAACGACAAATGTATACCGATTACCGCCTCCCGTCCAACATTACAGCTCCTACCTTAGTGGTAGAAAGCCGAAGCGTAAATCAGAGTCACACTAAAGCTAGCTAATCCAAACTTATACGCTCTCCGCTCACGCGCTCAGAAAGCGACGCCAAGGCCCACCCCAACTCCAGCCCGACAAAGTGCCAGACAAAAAGCATACATAGGCGCCAGAATGTGAGCTGTTGGAGCGGAAGTATTATTCTCCTCGTGAACATTAAGAGCATACACTCACAGAGTTGCTCGCGCTCAGATGTATTTATTTAGAACACCCGCACCAGGACTAGCGTGAATATAGGTCAGGTGGTTCAAGAGAATTTGTTTGCCGCAAACGCATCCGGAATGTGGTGCTAAGGGTTCTTTTGATTAGTCTCCTCATCTTCTAGATCGTTGAGAGCAATGCTGAAATGATTCTGGCCCCCCTCCTCCCCCATCTAAATCAGATAATGCACAGGACCCCAACCTCTCCCGGTGTTTGTCGTACATTGAAAATCCCGCTCGAATAAGTGGACCGTCAAGCTTCTCTCTGTGAAGTGATCACAGATATATAAAGAGTGTCTCCGTGAGCACAAGTATTTTCTTTAATCAATGTTATATATCTAAGCGAGAAAGAGTGAAATCTGTTTCTATTAGGCAAGACAGTCGCACGCAGGAAAAACCAAGAAATTATTGTAGTAGGACATCACAAAAGAGCAAAAACGATTTTTGAGCACACAGAACATCGATGTATTATGGAGATTCGAAGATTACAGCGGAGACGTGGAGATACATAAGTGTTAAATGTTTACAAGGCACACACATCCACCCTTTAGTCGGGCAAATTATGGAAATAAGGTTTATTAGTCTATGAGAGAACATTGGAAACAGAGTATGTGAGTATTTAGATATGTTATGAAATTCTATCTCGAGTCTAGGTACTCAGACAAGAGGCATGACACAGGTTAAGGAACTTCATAAGAATATTCAGATTAGAGTAGGTGATGTTAAATATTCTCTTACAATAGAGTGCATTTTAAGTAATAATGTATATTTATTTTTAAGCGTCTCCTTGTCGTATATGTTTTTGTAAAGTTTTTAATATGAGAGCACACCATTAAAATATATTTTAGTTTCAACGCTACCAGCAACCGTAACGCATAAAATATACTTGCCTAATGCTAATTCAACACAACAAGAATATAAAGCAATGTCGTTATTTTTTATGGGTATCATGTGTAAATTAAGGTTTCCAATAAGCTGTAAACACGTAACGAATTATAAATAATTTCATTTTTTGTAGATCGAACAGCAAAATTAATTTTAAAAACACACATTAATAATTTTAATTTTTTATCACACACCTCGTTCACTTCTCATCCCATCATCACTTGTGGAGTTGTCAACCTCCAGTTATCACAACACACACTGATGCACGACACTCTCACGCACAAATAAGAACAAATGACAGGAGTAAAGACAAATAGATTAGGGGACACATGTATCTAAAAAAATGAAACACACTAAATACTAAAATGTATTGTATTTAATTGAATAGGCTAAGTACTGTATATAAAATTAAATAGTAGTAAAATTGCATTAATACTTACCAGGGGGCAACACATGAAAAAGAAAACTTAAAATCAATAAAAATTTATTTACTATACTATCTATAAATATAAATATAAAAGAAATCTATAGGCCAAGACAAGGACTATAAAAAATAATGATAATACAAAATACAATTAAAATATACTTTCATTATTACATTAGTATCAAAGCAAATAATTATCTAAATTAAATAAATATATAATAATATTAAACATTTAAAAATAAATGCTTATAAATAATAAAATATAATACAACATAATATATATATAATATATAAATTAATATTATAAATATGATATAAACTTTTGAGGATAAATAAATATAATAGATATTATATTAAACAATAAACAGTAATTTGATTTAATATAATAAGCAAATTAATAAAATTATAACAGAATAAAAAAAATCTTAAATACAAATGTAAAACATTAAATATAAATATAAAATCGAGTATGAAAAATATAATTTATATATTAATGATAATATTAAATATACAAAGTGTTCCTATTAACATAACTATAAATTGCTAAGTAATACTATCACCAATAATATAAATATAAACAAATACAAATAAATATATAGTACAAGTAAATAGATAATATAATAAATAAATTAAAATAATAATAATAATAATAATAAATAATAATAATAATAACATAATAAATAAATAAATTAATAATAATAATAATCCCAATTTAATAATACATAATAATAATAGTAATGCGATACTAGAGCGTACCATACCACTCTAAGTAATGCACCATGAGGGCTGTAATAACACTAGTGAGTGAACATAACACTCAACCTAAATAATTAAATCCATACATATACAATATAATAATAACTAAAATCCCTTAATCAAGTAAGAACTCATTCCCAATACACTATAATAATACATAATATACTGTATACTAATAAAATAATAATGAGTATAATATAATAATAATAACTAATAATATATTTTTTCCTCTTAAAACTACAAATATTTTCCACCACTTAAAATTACCAATAATAATCCCAATACATAAAAATAGTTCCTCCGAGAAATTAATCCATTATCATATAATAACGAAGAATTAATCATATATAATCACCTACTCAATTATTGAACTCTCTATAATCACCTCGCAATAAATCATAACGGTCATATTAACTCGAATCCACACCTAACTATAAATAAGATTACTACGATCAATAATACACTAAATAATTACACTCATGACCACGTTATCCACGTTGCACGCTGATATAAACAGCCAAAATTCTCAAATCAGGCCTTAGATATGAAACATTCAATTTTTATACAATAAGAATATCTTGCTAATAATCTCTAGAGCAAACACACCTTTTGAAATAATTTGGAAGTTATACACTATCATACTGATTGTGTTTACTTATATGTCTATCACGCACAAAAGGATTTTCTATCTAATATCCGATTTTTCATCAAGTCTCCTTCATGGCTCATGAGATTTGCCATTGCAAAGGAGACAAATCTAGACCTTCCCACCTTTATCAGATACGTCTATTTCCCGGTTATATTGTTGCACTCAAAATCACGCTCCATTTTCGAATGTTCTGTACCGATTGATAGCTACCCTTTTTTTGCTGCTCTTAGTGATCTCTGCAGAGTCACTTTTACGATCTCACTCTCGTTGCTAGCAAGTGAAATACTATATATACTCTCACTAATACCTTCCATACACACTCACTTCACCACTATCATTTACATACCTATCAGAAGTGGGTAGAAATCACTTCATAAGACACAAAAACGATACAAAAACAAAAAAAAAACAAACCTCACTCAGACCGCTAACTCACCCCCTAAACCCATTATATAGGTGGGGTATATATATATATATATATAGTATATGGTAAAAAAATTGAGGTGAATATATCACCATATTATAACTATATTTTTTTAAATAAATATATATATTTTTACCTCTTTTATGTATAATTCAATATTTTTAGGTGAATATATTTTATCTATATTATAATATTTTATTTTAACTATTAAATATTAAGTAATGTTTATATTTCTATTTAATAAAAATTATTAAATAGTATTAAATTTATATAAAATAATTTCATTAAAATATATATTCATATATTAATATATATAAATATATATATATATATAGATATATATATATAAGAATAAAAATTAGCTTGACTACGCGCGTGGTATTTTATACTATATACTTATATATATATATCAGTTTGAAAAGAATATGGAGGATACAAATTATTTATATATTTTTATTTCTGACAAACCTCCCTCATAACCCCGTATAATCTCAATATTTTTTTGGACTCTTCGTATAGGAACAGTATCCTACCTCCTTGATATCACTATTTTTTGCTCTTATTCATTTTTAACAACATATATATTTATATATATTTTTTATCCTGGCGTCTAAATTCATTTTTTATTTAATAAGAATGTAATTCGAGTCATGAGGATTAGACGAATTTCGTTAAAGTGTGATGACTAAGTTTACCATATATTCGCTTCGTTTATCAAACGATAATGTTTGATAGTGAAAACAATGCTTTTGTTTTTAAAATTCTTGAAGTAATTTTTGTATAGATTATTGGTTGTATATTCTTTCATGAAGATACCTTCAGCTATATCTATAACCTTATATAACATAAAATTATAATTATAAACATAATATCATATAAACTAAGAACATAAGTTAAAACTATACCAATTATATATTAACTATATATATTATAACTAATATTTCATATATTTATACATGGAGGTATGAGAGGGTGAATATATACGGGCTACTATATTAGTCTAATAGTATTAGTAAGCCTACATAGTACGTGAGATTTTAAACCATATACTACTATGCATACTGTTTTATTGAAATACAATAAATAAAATTTATACTCTATTATACAGGTTCACAGTTTTGATTTGCATTGCAATATACATATATAGATACTAAACATACTCCTCAAACTGTAACCTATCATGAACCCAAAACCATTCCATATAATTTAAATCATCATTTTATAACTTTAATTCATTTTTATAATATAATCCTACAAGTTATAAAATAAACTCGCATTTATATTATATTTACCTCATAGTTTTCAAACCCTTAATAAATACTAAATTTCTATATATATATAATCCTAATTAGGTAATCATTCCCATTTAATCCCTATATAATCATATATCTATATAATATATTAACATATATATTATTATTATAAAAATAATTTTATTCAAATATTACTTTTTTTATTCATCCCAAATATGATAATAAATAAATAAAATTTTATACTATATAATATATATAATATATATAAATAGATAATACTCTATCATATTCATAGTCCAGAAGTATATACATACAAAGTTGCAATCCGGAGTGAGTAGCTCATGGCTGTAGATATATAGACGAAAATCTTACAGAGATGAGAGTGAGCTGGATATATATATATATATATAATATATATATATATATATATATATTTGCACCCGTTAATACAAAAATGAAATATTAATATATATATTATATATTATATATATATATATATATATATATATATAGTATATAATATATTTTATTATAATATATATATATATTTCTTATGCAAGAGAGTTGGAAAACCAACCTCTTTTCTTACCCTTTCAATCCCCTATGTGGTTTCAATCTAACGTATCTGATTGGAACTTTTGGACCTCATTCCTGGTGCATAAAGGGTCATTTTGGGGCAATAAAGAACTCAAATAAAAAGGAATGAGGAAAATAAAATCCAAACTTAAAAAATAAAAAGCCCTTAAAAGTTCTCAATAGGCTTCTGGCCTTGATCGAAGACGAGTGTGGTCCTTTTTTTCTGTGATAGCACTTTTTTCGCTCATTTTTTCTGAACGTTTCTACTGAATAATAGTAGGTTACACTGTCAAACAGCCAAAATTACGCAAATATGTGAGTCATATTCTGGGGTATACTCATGGTTGATAACGATTTTGAGAAAACAATGAATGAAATACAGTTGAATGCCTGGAGGAGTTAATATATCTAATAAATTCCTTAAATTATAATAAAACAACATTTTGAATAAAAAAATGGGATAGCGTAAAACTAATTTCAAATTCGGATTTTATGCACAAAAGAAACCCAGAATACGACATTTTCAAAATATAGTTATATAATTATAATTATTTAATTTTTCAATTTGTAAAAGTATTTGAATTCAATTTAAATGTTTACAACTTTTTTTTTCTGGTTGGTAACTATTTATCTAAATGCTTTGATATGTCTACAAGAGCTTGTCAAAACCATCACAAATAATTTTTTTTTATTTTTGAGGAAATTTGAAGATTAAGAGAGATTGGCGAAATCTCACTTCTCACGTTAAAAAACTTTATCACTTCTATTTCAAGTGCAAAGTCGGAGATCAAGATAAGGGGTGGGCACCTCACATATGTTGCAATAACTGTTCAAGTTCGCCATCAAGATGGCTAAAGGGAACACAGAAGCAGTTGCTATTCGGTGTTCCAATGATTTGGAGCGAACCTCAAGATCACACAACAGACTGTAACTTCTGCTTGGTTGATATAAAAGGTATTAATTGCACGTAATCATTTGTTCTTTTGATGCCCATTAATAAATAATCAACCACTGCCGATATTGAGCTACTTGAAAAAAAGCTAGACATAAGTAAGCAAAGAGAAGGAGGAAACCCAAAGGAGGGGGGCCTGGAGAGCTGTGCGCGTGCCATACCCGGTCAAATGCTTTGGATATGTCAAGCGCCACCCCGCAAGTCTCCCCTTTAGTCCTAAGAGCGAAAACCAAAAAATTGGTTAATAGGAAAGTATATCGCCTGTAGACCTTGAACGTCGAAAGCCGTACTGGTGATCGGAAAGAAGAGAATGAGATTCCAGATGGTCTAAGAAGTGAGAGTTAAGAAGTGTTTCAAAGATCTTAGATTAAGATTACAAGGGAGACTATAGGCAAATAGTTTAAGAGGATCAGAGGCGAGCTTCTTTTTTTTGGGACAGAGTTGGACCATGTGCGGCTTCCAACATTGATTGAAGCGCCTAGTATTGAGACATAGAGAATATAGGGGCAGGGTCAGCACGTAAGCACATTCCCTCAAAACTCGGGGAGGAATGCCTCCGGGCCAACCCGCCTTCCTAACGTTCATAGATCTTCAGGAGCCTATGCACCCGATCAAATTAATAACAGGCAAAGGCATAGGAAGAGGAAGAGGAGAAGGAGGGGAGGAAAAGGCAGAATCGTCAAGGTTGAGTTAGAGAAATAGGAGGCCGAAGAGATTTTTATGGAGGATTTGGCGTATCGATTGGTGAGGAAGTTTTTGAGAGCCACTTTTTATCGTTGTTTTCTTTCTAGGGGGATTGAAGGATTTTTTGTATTAAGAAAATATGTGGGGACAGTGTCAAAGGCTTTGTTAATGTCGATGGGCTGTGAGTATGGATCTGTGTGATGGGGATGGGTTGAAGCCATTTATTATATGTTGGGGTGAGGGAGTGAGGGCTGTTGTTGTTGAATGAGTTGCTTTTAAATCCGTGTTGGAATTTTGGGAGGCGGGTGATGTGTGGGGATATTTTGTTTTTATTAGTTTCTCCAGCAGTTTTGCTGATATGGTGGAGAGGAGAGAGATTGGGATAGGAGGATGGGAATTGGGGTCTTTTTGGGTTTAAGTTTTTTGGGAAGATGAAATTGCTTTTTTCCATATTGGGGGTATATAATTGAGATTCCAAGATTTGTTAAAGATTTCTGTGATCAGGAGAATGCTATCCTTCCTAGGTGTTTCAGGTGGAAGTTTGAGATTGAATCTGGTCCTGTTGCTGGTGAATTTTTAAGGGTTTTTGATTGTCTCTGATATCATGTTGGTTGTGAAAGGAGGAGGAGGAGGGTTTGTGATCTGAGGGAAGTTTTTTGAGTGTTTTTTTATTAAAACCCTTTGGGGTGAGTTGGTTTATGGGAGATATTAGGGTAGTGTTTTGCGAGGCATGGTCTGCTTGTTTGTTTTGAGGAAGGGAGGGAGTTGTGGGGCAAGGATGGGGATTCGTGTGAGGGAGGGGGGTTGTTTTGCGAGTTGTTTTTAGTTTTTGATTACCTGCCAGGTTTTCCTATTACCATGCGTGAGATGTTGCTCTGTAGGTATTTCTTTAAACTTGTTAGTGGTGTTTGTGGTTATGAGGTTAGAGATTTGGGGTGTTTAGGTTAGTTTATTTGGTTTGTGGTTATTGTGTGGTGTATGGTCGGAGTTTTCGGAGGGAGTTTTTTTGTTTAATAAGTTGTAAGTTTCGGGGGATAGTTTGGGGTTGTAGGATTTTTGTGACCTTTAGGTATGTAGAGGTTGGCTGATTTTGATGATTGTGTTGTTTTAAATGAATGATGGAGGTGTTTAAAAATGTTATGTCATGTATTGGTGTAGGGTTTAAATGGATTCGATATGGTTAGTAATCTGTCCAGTTAGCTTTTTTGTAGGTAGTGTAATGTGGTGGTCTTTTTTTTGGGAGTTTGGTGCGGAGAGGCCAGAGATATGAGGATGGGGAGATGATCTGATTGTAGGTCGATTGGTTGTGTCGCCAGGTTAGTCTGTGATGTAGGGAGGGGAAAAAAAATGTGACGTCTGGTGAGTAGGGGATTGGTTGGCTTGGGGAGGGATTCTTGGGTGGGGAGTTTTTAGAGTTAAAGGTTATTAAGGGATTCTAGTTTCGTTGAGAATATGGATACACCCGGGGCTCAGATGGGTAGTCTTCGTACCAGGCAGTGTCTTGTATCCATCCTCCGCCTCCAAGGATGAGATTTTGGTGGGTAGGTATTGTTGATGTTGATAGGGGGGAGAGGTTATTTGGGGGCTGGTTTGGGGTAGTAGGGTGGCGAATATAAAGGTTGAAGATGTTGTAGGTGGTCTTGT
>JABUQX010075309.1:0-27122 GCA_015478945.1 Trachelipus rathkii
CTTGTTGTAGTGGTTGAGGTGAGAAGACATTGGTGTTTTTTTTTTTTTTTTAATAAACTTCATTATTTTTTTTGTTAAGGGCTTCATTTATATTCCGGTGTTTTATTTCATTGTGTCTTTGTTTTCCGTTGGGGCGACCCACGACATTAACGAGATACGTGGTGGGAAACAGTAAACCCACGACACAGTGAAGCTCTAGGGTGGATTTTCTGACTGCGACGAGTTCTCACTGACTGGGCTTTATTTTCGACTTGGGTCATATTGTTCTACTACTTTTCTGTTTCCGGTTCATGTTACGCACCAGACTTGGGGAAAGAAGGTGAATAATAATAATAATAATAATAATAATAATAATAATAATAATAATAATAATAATAATAATAATAATAATAATAATAATAATAATAATAATAATAATAATAATAATAATAAATAAATAAATAAATAAATAAATAAAAGGAATATTCAGGTGATAACTAAAGGAATATTCAGGTGATTACTATGTTTAATGTTAAAAGTGACTATGAATTTTGATATATAGTCCAACAACTCCATTAATGACTCGTTTATAATCTTTGAAAAAAAAGGAAAAAGAAGTCTTCAAAAATCAAGTGATTTCAACAAAATCATCAATTTCTTCATATTTAATGTCATCAATTTCTTCTAATTTTATTTCTTCTTCTTTTACTAAGAGAAGATCCACATCACCTCCTCTCTTCTTTTTCACCTCTTCCTCCAGAGTCGTCATGTATTCTTTCAAATCTCGAATCTCGTCAGTCATTCTCTCCATCTGGCGACGAAGTTTGTAATTTTCGGCCTTCTGCTCGATCAGTCCAATATAATGACTGCACGGGGTGCCATTCGAATTACCTTTTTATATATAGTTAGCAGTTAGCAGTTATATATATATATAGTATATATATATGTTAAGTTGTTATTATATATATATATATATATATATATATATATATATATATATATATATATATAGTTATATATATATATAAGGTATATAGCAGTTATATCATATATATATATATGCTGTTATATATATGGGCTGTTGTGATGTTATTAGATGCTATATATATATATATATAAGTTGAGTTATTATATATATATATATATATATATATATATATATATTATATATGTATATATATATACAGTTATTGCTACATATATATATATATATATATATATGTTATTGGTTATATATATATATATATATATATATATATATACATATATATATATATATAATGTTAATATATATACAATATTATTATTGTTATATATATCTTAAGTACAGGGGTTGGAAGACCAGCGAAATGATGGCGCCGGTTATCCCAAACCAGTGCCACCAAACGTGTTCACAGCCCCGTCTTGCACTCCACCTGTAGGTATAACCCAACTGCTACGCGGAGGAGTTTTATCTACTTGGGGCAAGAATTAAAACTCGACTGCGAACACGTTGGTGGTGGTTTGAGATAGCCGGCCTTAAAGTTCGATTTCCTATAGTCCCCCTGTTACCCCCTGTAAAGGGGATAAAGCACGTTAAAGGTAGTATATATATATATATATATATATATATATATATATATATATATATATATATATATATATATATATATATATATATATATATATATATATATATATATATATATATATATATTTATATGTTGTGTTTGGTGGAAGTTCACTCGTGCCCCAGGTGGTGGATGGGGGAGGACCCTCTAAGGAGGGTAGCTCCGAAATATAAAAATAAGGAGCCGTGGACCAAAACTGCAAGCCTAGCAAGCCGCTGGCGAAGTGAAAATGCTCAAGAAACTCCTGTTTTGCCTCGGAACCACGGACTGATTAGACGGAGACGACCGCGCGATTGAGGACCTGAAAACGGAAATCATTTCGGGAGAGGCCTTAGAGTGGCTACCCTGAATGTTGGAACCCTTAGGGGTAAGGAGGAGGAGATGGTGGAGCTGATGCTGGAAAGGAAGTTGGATATTTTGGGAGTCTGTGAGACCAGACTCATGGGAAGTGGTAGCAAAACAATACATAACAACTATCAATTGATGTACAGTGGTGGAGAGGTGCACAGATGGAGTAGGAGTAATTTTGACGGAAGAAATGGCGCAGAGAGTAGAAAGTGTGAACTATGGGGATGAAAGAATGATGATGTTTTCGATCAAAATGGAACACATGGGTATTAGTGTTATACAGGTATATGCACCGCAACAGGGAAGAACTGAAGCTGAGAAGAAAGAGTTTTATCGGAAACTGCAGGAAATTAAAAATAGGTCGCCATATGCGGAAAGAATAGTGATAATGGGAGATTTGCATCTCCGACTCCGACTCCGCAACCCTGGTGGAGAGTGTCATAGGAGCCTTCAGCGTTGGCGAAAGAAATAGAGCCGGAGAGAGAGATAGATTTCTGCTTGCAGAATGGATTGACGGTTATGAACACCTGTTATAAACATAGAGAAAGTCATAAGTGGACATGGTATAGATGGAGCAGAGAAAGGGTTGACTATGTGGAGAAATCCATGATAGACCTGATACACTGACTAATAAAAAGGAGATGTTTAGAGATGAAAAGAGTATACCATCCGAGTCTGGAGATACAGACCATCGTATGGTGTTGGGGAAGATATTAAAGAAACCTACTTTGCATCCAAGAAAGATGAGAAAGAGAGTGCAAATAGAAAAGATCAAAGAGGCAGAATGTAGAGAGAACTATCAGCGGCAAATAAGAAACAATATGACAGCAGAAGAGGAGGGACAAAGTGTTGAGGAGTGCTGGAACACCTTTAAGGAAGCGGTGCTAAAGAGCGCAGAAGGGACGATGGGAATAAAAATGGTAGGAGGAACAAAAAAGAAGAAAACACCATGGTGGACGGAACGTGTTAAAACTGCTGTACAAGGGAAGATGAGATGTTTTAGGAAATGGATAAAAACGAGAGGTGAATTGGAGAGAAGAGAATATGTAGAGGCTCGGCGAGAGTCTGATAGAGTGAAAAGGATGGAATAGGAAACCACCTTTGACAGGCGTAAGAAAGCTGGTTTTTAATATAGCAAAGAATTACAGGAAAAGCTCGACACCAATGGCACGAGCTATAAAGGACGAAAACGGAGTCCTAATAGTAAACCAAAAGGAGATTGACGAGAGGTGGAAGAGATTCTTCTAGGATTTGTACAATGTGGAGGGCGTAGCGGAGGAGAGATTGCCAGAGCCTGATTTGTTGGGGGCTGAGGGAGAGGAGGAGTGGTCGATCACGGAGGAGGAGCTGATGTTGGCATTGTGAGGTATGAAGAGTGGAAAGGCGGCGGGAGAAGATGGAATAGTTGCAGAGATGCTGAAGGAAATGGGAGTTGAAGTGACAAGACGGATGTTAAATCTGATGAACAGCTGTTGGAGAGATGAGGTGGTGCCTGGTGAATGGAGTAGGGCAACAATCTGCCCCATATATAAAAAAGGAGATAAAACGGAATGTGGAAACTATAGAGGGATTGCATTAATGTCACATCCTGAGAAGACCTATGAAAGGATATTGGAGAGAAGACTGAGAGAGGTGGTGGAAGATAAGTTAGAGGAGTGGCAACATGGTTTCAGACCGGGGAGATCGACTATAGATCTGGTGTTCGCTTTGAAGATGATAAGTGAAAAGAATTGGGAATTTAATAGAAAAACATATGCAGCTTTTGATAGAGTGCCAAGGGAATTATTGTGGAGGGAACTGAGAAGAATAGAGTATGGAATACCTGAGAAATTGTTAAAGCAAAAAGCACTTATGTAGACAGTAAGTGCAGAGTAAAAAGACTATGTCCGGTGAGGTAAAATGGTTTGATGTCACAACGGGGTGAAGCAAGGGAGCGTGCTCTCCAATTCTGTTCATTTTATACATGGACAGTTGTGGGAGGTCGGTGCGGAAACAGAGTGGTGATGAGATGTTTGGATACGCTGATGACTTGGTGTTGTTTGCACAAAATCAAGAGAGACTGCAAAACTTTCTGGAGGTTTGGGAAGAGGAGTTGGAGGACAGGGGTATGAGGATAAATCGAGGGAAGACAGAGGTGATGTTGACTGGAGGTGGTGGAGATGTCCTGGAGGTAAGTTTGAATGGAGAAAGACTGAGACAAACGGACCAGTTTAAATATTTGGGGACTATGGTGAGGAAAACGACACAATGTTGGAATTAAATAAGAGAATTGGAAATTTAATGGGACAGTAGCAAGTGTTCCATTGTTGAAGGAAAGAGCAATTTCGAGACGAGTTACTCAAGATGGTGATGTACACAATTATAACAGGACCAATGATGAATGGCAAAGTATTTAAACGAAAATTAATAGAAAGCATGATGATTTACAACACTAAACAACAGCATATGAATATAATAGAAGGTGAAGTAAAGATAGATCCCATCCTTAATAACATATTATTAACAGATAAAAATGGAAAATCATTATGAAAAATCTCAAAGAAGACAACCAACAAATTCAAACTTTACCCAGTCAATGATCATTCATATATTAAGAAGTTATTGCGTGTGACACCTTGATTGAATAAAGTCCAGAAAGGACAGAAAGGCCTCTCCTCCATAAGGTTTTTCTCCCCCCCAATCCTTTTTTGTTGTTTTAACAGTTTAATTACTTAATGAAATACTTCTGTCTCAGTAATCTCAACGCTATCATGTCTCTGATATATATATATATATATATATATATATATATATATATATATATAGAGTATATATATATAGAGTGATATAGTATATATATATATATATATATATATATATAGTATATATATATATATATATATATATATATATATATAATTAGCAAGGAGGAGGAATGGGTAGAGCGAGAAAGTTAAAGAATGGTAAATCTGCAAGTATAGATGAAATTACATATGAAATGATAAAGAATGGAGGCGAGATCGTGATTGATTGGAATTTGGAAGTTGTGTAATAAAGCGTTTATGGAGTTTATAGTTCCAAGGGATTGGAGGAGAGCAGTAATAGTACCATTATAGAAGGGTAAGTGGAGATAGAGAACTGTAGAAATTATAGGGGAATTAGTTTATGAGTGTTGTAGGAAAGATATATGCTGGTATTTTGGGTTGGAAAGAGTGTCGAGTGACTGAAAGGACTGATTGGTGAAGAAACAAGGTGCGTTTAGAGTGGTAGAGGATGTGTGTGGATCAAATCTTACATTGAAACAAATGATTGAGAAAAAATGAGGGAGAAGAATAAATTGTGTTTAGGTTTTATGGACGGTAACAGGCGTATGATAAGTTAATAGGGAAGCTCTGTGGCGGGTGTTAGTGATATGGTGTTGGTGGTATTTTAATGGAATCAAAAGTATGTATGAGGATAGTGAGGCGTGTAAGAATAAATGGTGTCAAAGGTGATTGGGTTTAGTATTAATAGCGGAGTGAGACAGACGAGTGAGGTCACCTAGGTTATCTTAATAACACTTGTATATGGATGGGGTTATGAAAGAATTTGCAGGTCGGGTGGTAGGTAAATGTTTGTATGGAAAATGGAGATGAGTGGAGGATGCCCCTACCTATTATATGCGGATGATTTGGTTCTTGTGGCGAATCTGAAGAGAGTTTGAGGATTGGTAGAGAGATTTGCAGGTGTATCAGGGAAAGTTCTGACATTAAACGGCACTAAGAGTAACTTGAAGCCTCTGGGTTAAGAACCTCTTTATTTCACTGATGAAGTTATGCTAGATGGAGAGTGCAAGGTAATCATATTATTATTTAACTTTTACATAACATGTTGGATGAGAAGGAAACGGATGATGCAGAGTGTAGGGAAAGTTGTGAATGGTATGATGGTTGGTGCAATTAAATCGTTGGTGAATTTAAAAGTGACTGTCTGGAGTGTGCTAGGGTCTTGCATGAGGGCATGTTGTTACCTGTGTTATTGTATGGGGTAGTGAGACTATGGTCTGAATAAGAGAGTTATAGATCTAAAGTTCAATGTGTTCAGATGGACAATCTTAGGGGCAAGTTAGGTGGGTGTGAGTAGAAATAAAATGTGAGTCCTGGGAATAAAAATACCAGCCATAATTTGGGGGTACAGAATTTGATAGGAGAAATGGTAGCTGTTGATATTCAACCATATTCTTTAACATCTGACATTGGATTCCAAAGGCTTATTGCAAAACTGTGTCCAAATTACACTATTCCATCAAGAAAGTATTTCACAGACAAAATAATTCTGGATATATTGATGAAAGTAAAAGCAAAAATTCAGACATCGCTTGATGAAATTAGCAGCCTTTCTTTGACCACAGACATTTGGACAGCTTCTACAAATAATGCTCCATTTCTGAGTGTGACAGCCCATTGGCTTTCAAATGAGTTTGAACAGTGCAGAGCTGTGCTTAGAGTTGTTCCTTTCCCTGGTTCACATACAGCTGAAAGAATAAGTGAACAACTACACAATGTTCTGGATGAGTATAAGATCTCCAACAAATTTTCCTTGTACTATGAAATTCTTTTGCAATTATGAGGGAGTGTGGTTTACAGTCACAATCATGTTTCATACACACATTGCAACTTTCAATAAATGAATCAATATTTTCCCAACAGGCTGTGAACAACATCATTGCAATTAGCAGAAAAATAGTCTCACACTTTAATCATTCTCCATTAGCAATTAGCAAATTAACCGAAATCCAGGAGCAGCTTAAATTGGACAAATAAACTGATTCAAGATGTGTCTACTCGTTAGAATTCAACATATATTTTGAAAAGAAATTTAGAACAGCGAAAGGCCCTTATAATGTATGCTGTTGATAATAACATTCCAACCTTATCAACTTACCAATGGGGAATTGTTGAAAAAGTTGTCCAGTTACTAAGTCCATTTGAAGACATCACCAAAGAAGCAAGTAACAGAACATCAACTATATCAATGATAATACCTACAATATTAGCTCTCAGATTATTTCTATCAAAAGCTACCAAACCTAAAGGTGACTTTAGTGGAATCATTTCAGCTGTTGAACAGTTTAATGAATCAATTGAAAAGAGATTTTTATCATGCTTGGCTACTTTTCTTGATCAAAGATTTAAATTGAAATTTCAAAACGGAGACACTAAAGAAGGCACTATTAAGAAATGGGTTCAAAATATTGTAGAACATCCGCAAGTTGCGACAGATTCTATTGATAGTCAAACAGGATACACTTCTTCAAATTCTACTGAAGATCAAGATGCTGAAAGTGTACCTAAAACTGTTTCCCTTTCAAGACTGTTCTGTTAGATGATTTGGAGTCAAATAAGCCTATGATAATAAATCCAGACTTAGGGGAAGAGTTAAACCTAGAGGTTGCAAGTACAACAGATGTGCAAGACGCGCAACCCAAACTCAAGAGGAGTAAATCTCTTATTCGTAGATGCGCAAAAGAACTCGATCAATATTTAGCTCTACCACCACTACAAAGAAGTGATGACCCATTTTGTTGGTGGAAAAAGACACAGGAGACTTTACCAATGTTGAGCAATTTGGCTTCAAAATATTTAAGTGCACCACTGTCATCTGTTGAGAGTGAAAGATTCTTTAGTACAGGTGGTAATGTGTATGAACCTACAAGGAATAGGCTGTGTCCTGAAAATGAGGAAACTCTTATATTTCTGTATTACAACTTGAGAGTATTGAACTTTAAATGGTGATGAGAGCAAAGGTAGCAGACAATACAAATTAAAGAGTCAACAGTACAAACTAAAAACAAGGGATAACTACCTAATTTTTTTTTTATTTGACTTAAACCAGGAAATATTAAAAAGTATGTAATACTTTGTAATAATATGTAATAATTTTGTATTTTATTACTAGTTCTTGTAACATTTATTTTCAGAGGTGTATTATGATTCATAATTTATGAATGATTTTTTAATAAAGTAAAAAACGCAAAAAGCCATAATAGCAGCCAGACACTAAACAACTAACAACTTTAAAAAGTTAAATTGGTAGTGTTACTGTGTCAAAGCTATCTGATGAATAACTTGGCAGTTATAAAACGGTCTAGTAAATGGTGGTTTGTTTTGTTAAAGGATGTAATTAATCGGCCAATGAGTCAGCCAAGAAGCTGATTGTCAAATAATTGGCCAATAGGCCGATATTCCCAATTACCGATTAGATTATTAACCAATTAATCAGTGCATCCCAAGTAACAACATACCCTCATGAAAGACCAACTCTTTAGCACCCCACCAACCTCTTTCCAAAGACTCCACCCATTTGGAAAAAGGTTATATATATATTACTGATTGAAATTAATAATTCTCAAATTATGCTTCAAAAACAACGAGTTTGCTCCTCTTTTCGTCGTAAATGAGATCTGCACCACAATACAGTATAAATATATATATATATATATATATATATATATATATATATATATATATATATATATATATATATATATATATATATATATATATATATATATACAGATATATATATATATATATATATATATATATATAATTTCTTTCTTTGTCCTTTCTTTAATTCCTACTTGATGTGGAATAGGGTATGTAACATGCACGGGAATAGCTTAGGAACCTTTAAGTGAGAGCTCGTAGCATTAAAAAAAATTTCAACCTAGGGTACCACAAGACTGCGACGAACTCTCACTGTAGAATCTCGTCAATTGGGCCAGGCCCACACCCATACCCCCTCATAAAACCCCGCCATTCACTCCTATTATGCATCTTTCTTCTCACCTCTGCCAAACTCACATTCTTTTACTTTAGGCAATCCTTTACTGACTCAATCCACTTTTTCTTTGGTCTCCCAGTCGGTTGATACCCAGCAAACTCACCACAATTACATCTGCTTAACCAACCGAATATCATCCATTCTTTCCATACGACCAAACTATCTTAATACACTGTCGTTTATTCTATTATTTAAGCCTTTTTTTCCCACCATACAACTCTCTAACACGTTCATTCCTCATTTTACATATTCTTCTCACACCTAACACCCCCATAAGATTATAAATCTGAACAGATTGCACCTTAGATCTAAACTTCTTATTTCACACCATAGGTTCACTACTATATGTTAACCTGTAACAACATACAATCATGCAGAACACTAGCGCACTCAAGACTTAGTAACATTAAACTAACCAATGATTTAATTATACTAGCCACCTTCTTACCATTCACAACTTCCTACTACACTCTGTTTTATCTGTTTCCTTTTCATCCAACATATAAACTAAATATATAACATGATTACACATCGCCGTCTCTCCTCACCCACTATCATAACCTTACTCTTATCTACATTTACTTTCAAACTCTCCTTTTACATACCCTACCAAACCCTTCTACAAATTCTCTGAAACTTTATTCAGATACGCCACATAAAACCAAATCATCAACGTACAATCTGCAGGGTACCCTAGGACTCTTCCATTCTCTGTCAGTCTAACACCCTCCACTACCAACCCTACCTCTAATTCTTTCACAACCCCATCCATATACAAACTAAATAGCCAAGGAGACGTTACACATCTCTTCCTTACTCCACTATTAATATTAAAAAATTCAGCTTCCACTCCATTAATCTGACACACGCTTCACTATTGAGTATTGACATACATACTTTTGATTCCATTGAGAAGCCCACCAACACCATATATCACTAACACCTGACAGAGAGCTTCCATATATATATAATTAAAAGTGAAGTTAAGTGAACTAAGTCATAAGGAAAAGAATTTAAGAGCGCTTGCGAATAAATCGGTTGAAAGTGAAGAAGCTGAAACTGAACAAATCTGGAAGCAAATGAAGGAAGCGTTTGTTAGTAGTGCATGAGAAGTATGTGGATGTGCTATAGTAGTTAGTAAGAATGTTATAAGTGAGTGGTGGAATGAAGAGGTGATGCAAGAGATTAAAAGTAAAAGAGGCATGGTTGATGTTGAGGTCTCAAAGGAAAGGTGTTTGGAATTATATAATGAGGAAAATAGGAAGACTTAAAGTTGCATACGTAGGAGGAAAAAATCAAAAAAAGAGGTAAATGAACAGTTTGGAAGGATGTGAAAGGGAACTTACAAGGAAATAGGAAGCTCTTCTGAAAAAGATGCGTGAAAGGTTATGAATGAGAGTAAGGGGAATCTGTAAAGAATAATGAATAGGAATGGTGCTTTCATAACAGATGAAATGAATGTGAGGAGCGTGTGGAGGGAACACCTCGAAAATCTGCATAACATTGGCAGTTAAAAAGGTGATAGTGAATGTGTGCTGGTTTGATGGTGCAAGAAGAAATAGGTATTTTGGGGCTAAGGTAATTAGTAAGGAGGAGATAATGGGTAGAGTGAGAAAGGGGAAGAATAATAAATCTGCAGGTATAGATGGAATTACTGGTGAAGTAATCAAGAATGCAGGCGAGATGGTGATTGAATGGATTTGGAAGTTTTGTAACAAAGCGTTTATGGAAGGTATAGTTCCAAGGGATTGGAGAAGAGCAGTAATAGCACCCTTATATAAGGGTAGGAGATAAGGAGAACTGTAGGAACTACAGGGGAATTAGTTTATTAAGTGTTGTAGGGGAGATATATGCTGGTATTTTGGTTGAAAAAGTGAGTTGAGTGACTGATTGACGACCAGAGTGAATTTATAAATGGTAGATGATGTGTGGATCAAATTTTTACATTGAAACAAATGATTGAGAAAATTAGAGAGAAAAAGAATAAATTATATTTAGGTTTTATGGACTTGCAACAGGCGTGTGATAGGATTAATAGGGAAGCTCTGTAGCAGGTGTTAGTGGTATATGGTGTTGATGATAGGCTTCTGAATGGAATAAAAAGTATGTATGACGATAGTTAAGCATGTTTTAGAATAAATTGAGTTGAAAGTAATAGGTTTAATATTAAAAGCGGAATAATGCAGGGATGTGTTATGTCTCCTTAGTTATTAAATTTGTATATGGATGGGGTTATGAAAGAATTAGAGGTAGGGGGGGCAGAAGGTGTTAGATTGATGGAGAATTATTATGGTGTGGTGTAACAAAAGGAGTAGATGAGAGAATAAATGAGTGTATTAAGGTGGTTTGGTAATTTGAAAAGGATGGATAGTAGTCAGTGATTCTATAATTGCAAAACAAGTATCGATATATAGAGCAAATAATTTGAACTATATTTATATATAAAAAATTAAAAATATAAATATAGATATTGATACTTTTTGAGCAGCCCTAAAATGAAGTACAAAACATTTAGTAATCCCTTCTCTCATTTTTAGATTATTATTAGAATATTATATTACCTATCTTCCCTTCATTAAAACATTGAATATTTGAAGTTTTTATTTTTTATTCTTATTTCAGTTTCTCAATTTAACAACAAATGATGATATTTAAAAAAAAAAAAAAATATTTAATAAAAATATAATTAATATTTCTAATGAGAATAATGCGAAATATAACTGTAAATATGTTGAAAGCAAGCATCAGGGAAAATAAACTTCAAAATTTCATACTTACATAGCTTTGAACTTAAATCTTGGCATCTTGACTCTTCTGAAGCCTCATCAGAAAGTCTACCTGTAATATATATATATATATATATATATATATATATATATATATATATATATATATATATATATATATATATATATATATATATATATATATATATATATATATATATATATATATATATATATATAAAAATTCAGGCATCTTGACTCTTCTGAAGCCTCATCAGAAAGTCTACCTGTAATATATATATATATATATATATATATATATATATATATATATATATATATATATATATATATATATATATATATATATATATATATATATATATATATATATATATATATATATATATATATATATATATATATATATATAAAGAAAAAAATGTCTTTCTATTTTTCTCACTAACCGTTTTCCAAAGTTCTCCACAAAAACAATCTCTCCCACTCCATTAAATTACAAAACGGCGTCCCACAGGGCGCCATTCTCTCTCCATTCCTCTTCAATCTTTTCACAGCAGACCTGCCCATCCCTACCCACCAATCCACCAAACTTATCACATACGCAGATGATATCAGTCTCATTTCCCAACATCCAGACGTAAATATAGCCACTCTTCACACCCATGAATACTTACAACAATTAGAAACTTGGTTACTCTCCAATAGAATGACCGCCTCCCCCCTCAAATCCTCCATCACCCTCCTAACCACTGACCGCCACCAATCTTCACTCCATCCAATAGTTTTCCTGAACAACAATCCCTTCCCCCTAAACAAAACCCAAAAAATATTAGGACTTACCCATGACACATCTCCCCCACATCGACCAAATTATCATCAACTCAATGGAAACTAAGCACCCTCTGAACCCTTTCCCCAACACAACTTCAGTGACAGGAAACACACCCTCACCACCACCTATAAACAACTCCTCAGAACAAATATAAACTATGCCTCCACCGCATGGTTCCCAGCACTGTCAAAATCTAACTAAAAAAAATTACAAATCACACAAAACTAGAAATTAGAATTATCACCGGATGCACCAAAACTACCCCCATCCAACATTTACATGATGAGACTTACATCCTTCCTATCTCCACCCACCTGGAGATGGTGGGGACCCAATTCTACCAGAAACTCTAAATCCAACCCACCCATGTCACCAACAATATTCTCCAACCCCTCCCGACACAGACTAAAATCCCCACCCTTCTCACCAGCTAAATTCTATAATGACATCTACAACATTATTCCCCCTCCTCCTATCAAAAAGTTATGGCTCACTCACATCCATACACAACTAAATAACACGTACCTACAAAACCGCCCCAAATAATTTATTAAACAACTCCTCCCCAAAAATTTCCTATAGAAGAAACACTGTCCAGAAGAGGCCAAATTGACCTCGCCCGGAGCAGATCAGGTCACCACCCAACTCTTACAATATAAATGTAGATTCAAACTAGACAATATTACCTCCCACACCTGCACCAGATGTCACATTTTCCAGGACACAATGGAGCACCTCCTTCTGGGGTGCTCCGCTCTCGACACCCCCAGTGCCGGCTTCTCTATATCTTCCCTTCTCGACCTGTGGAACCGCCCAAGAGCGGTGGCCTGCTTCCTAGAAGCAGTGTGGCCCTCCAATTGAGGTGGGCATATATATATATATATATATATATATATATAGTATATATAGTATATATATATATATATATATATATATATATATATATATATAGTAGTATATATATATATATATATATATATATATCAGAGGTGTGCATTCAGGGTATGCTAGGTAAGCGCCAATTACTCAAATGCAAATGATGCAAATATATTTTGTTAAATATTTCTAATAATTATATTATGAATTATTTTTTTTTATTTATAACATTAATTAAGAAATTAAATTTATTTTTTAGACTTGAATTTAACATTTAAAAAATACTACTTCAAACCTGATGCAACTGATAATATATAATTTTATAAGTTTAATTTATGAATCCCAGTTTTTTCAATGTAAAAATCAATAAATAATAGAGCTAAGTAAGCGATCACTTTGACGATCATAAATTGACTCAATTTTACTCGGTTTGCCCATGCGCCAATACCATAGCATTTTTGTAAGAAACTCACTAATAAAATGAGAGATATAAGAGGTAAGTTTGCCGTTTTCTGTTCAGTTATGAATTATACGTAAGGTGTGATTGTTAATTTTTTTATTATTATTATTATTATTTAGCCATGCTTATATATATATATATATATATAATATATATATATATATATATATATATATATATATATATATATATATATATATATATATATATATATATATATATATCATCCACCTTCTCTCCCCAAGGCTGGGGGTAAGGTGCGTTACTATATGGCGAATCCGACTCAGCACAACATCGCAGCTGCAGTGAATGACGAGGCGGAGGGTTTCTAAGCCTCCCGTTAGCTGGTTTGGTGAAGCACCGAGCGTTACACTCCCCAACAGGTACAACCATCACTGGGTTCGTTCCAATATGGTATCGGACTCTCACCCGCTGCCCCGCGGCGACTGTGTTCCCTTCTGAAGCCAACCCTTAGCAGAAAACCCTGTACTCGCCCTCTTCCGTTCTTCCGACTCTGCTTCTTGCGGGAGTGAAGCGAAGGGTGGATTTTTCCCTACCCAGACTCCACTGAAGCAAACGTGGATTTTCCCTTGGTCTGACTTCGCCAACCGTGCAAGTTTTCCCTGGGCAAGCGCAACCACTCTTAACGGCGTTTCCCGCAGTTATGAATGCCGGGACCGGGTTTATCAGACCCAAAAAAGGCCGCCCGTTCTTTCTCGGTTTTTTGACTGTACAGCCGCTCAACCAGACGCTCTTTGTTGGAACCAGTAACACCTCTTTTATAAACAGACCTCGACACTACAGGGAGCAAATAAGACGTCAACACAATTTTACAATTTATAATTTAAACTCAAGACAACACGTTAATTTTGCAATAAAAGCCTCTAGAGTACGGAAGATTCAACGTTATGACAAACAATAAACATGGTAATAAGCACGGAAGGAGATGAGTGTGTCAGCGGTAACCCTGCAATGCCCAAACAAGGCGCCTTCAATCCCTTCGGTGCATGACTCACTGTGTTATTGTCGGGTTCTCTTATTAATTTAAGACCACGAAGACAATATCACGCTAAGGCTCCGGTGATTTTTGTCCAGTTATGAAAGGACTTGGGAGGAGTTCCCAATTCCGCGGGGCAAGTTCCACGGATGTTAGACACCCACTGCACGCACTCGTTCCTCGAAGTAATTCCCTCGCAAGATCGTCCACTCGAGAACCAGTTAACTTCTTAATTGTTCCCACTTTACTTCGTCCAGATAAGTTTCCGAATGGTTTTGAAAGAATCCCGGAAATGTTTCCACCTGCAATCAAACACAAACACACTGATTAAAATCCCGTTCTCTAACCTGACTCTTAAAAAAAAAAAAACGCTTTTACTAGTTTCAGAACTTACCCAGAGGAGTGGAACCTTGACTTTTCACGGTTCTTTTTTTTTATGTTTCCCACTAAAGCTACAGACCTCACTCCCTCAATGACTTCAATATTTTAATTAAGGGCACACAGTTTCATGACTGCCTCACTAATTTATAACCTACTCTTTACATTTAAAAAGAAAAGAAAAACTTTATGAAACAGGTGAAAATCCCAATGACAAATAACAATAAACAATAATAATAATGAAAATAATAATAATAATAATAATAATAATAATAATAATAATAATAATCATGAATAAACAACAGATAATCCTTAGCCTTTAAAGCATTAAATTCCCTACAGCATGCTATGGAAACTGAATAGTAGTAGAAGAATATGACAAGTCAAAAAGAAAGTCCAGCCTTACCGGCCCCTTTATACCTTTTAGTGAGAACTCGTCGCAGTCAGAAAATTCACCCTAGAGCTTCACAGGAACGCGATGGACCTTCACTATGGCATCCCGTCAATGTGGGGTTCATCCCTTGGACCAGGTGGACCACAACCATACCCTCTTATAAAACCCAGCCATTCACTCCTATTATGCACTTTTCTTCTCGCCTCTGCCAAACTCACATTTCTCTCCTCCAGGCATTTCTTTACTGATTCAATTCACTTTTTCTTCGGGCTCTCAGCCAGTTGATTATCAGCACACTCACCACTATACATCCGCTTAACCAACCGACTATCATCCACCCTTTCCACATGACCAAACCACCTCAACATACTTTCATTTATTCTCTCATTTAGCCCTTACTTCACACCACACAACTCCCTACTATGTTCATTTGTCATTTTATCAATTCTTCTCACACCTAACGCGAAATCGTTGCATGGATACTCTTCGACAAGCAAGGAGACTTTCATCAAACGAAAGTCCACTGACCTTCTTGGTTCTCCTACTGTCAAATCTTTCTGGCCTCTTGCCAAAAACGTCTCTAACAACTTCTGTAAATCTGCCTTTCCTCCTCTTATTTGCTCTAGTGGTTAGTTCTGTTGCTAATACTCTAACTGAAAAGGCCAATCTCTTTGGTGTTCTATTTTACTCTAACTCAAACCTGGTCGATTCGGTCAAACCTCTTCATATTCCTTCTCTTTTCAGGTGTCCTATGCCTTTGCTTGTGATTACATTTGATTGGGTGCATGGGCTCCTGAAATCTATGAGCGTTAGGAAGGCGGGTGGCCCAGATGGCATTCATTCCTACCTGAGTTTTGAGAGAGTGTGCTTCCATGCTGACCCCTCCCCTCGCTCAACTATATTCTCTAAGCCACAATACTAACACTTTCCTTCATTGTTGGAAACTTGCTTATGTCCAGCCTGTTCTGAAGAAAGGTAGTCACTCTGATCCTTCTAACTATCGCCCTATAGCTCTAACTTATATTCTATCTAAGACCTTTGAAACCCTTCTCAACTCTCATTTCTTAGATCACCTTGAATCTCATTTCCTTTTTTCTGATCGCCTGTACCGCTTTCGGCGCTCGAGGACTTTACTCTAACCGATTTATGGTTTTCCGCCCTTAGGAACTAATGGGAGACTTGTGTGGTGGTGGTGCTTGACATTTTCAAAGCATTTGATCAGGTGTGGCAAGCATCACTACTCTCCAAGCTCTCGAAGCAACTTTACACAGCTCATCTAAATATACTGTATATATATATATATATATATATATATATATATATATATATATATATATATATATATATATATATATATATATATATATATATATATATATATATATATATATATATATATATATATATATATATATATTTTAAATTTTCATAAAGCAACAGTTTAAATAACTTCTGCAAAATAATTTTAGAATGAAGTCATAACATATTTATTGAATACATTTTTTGTACTATAACAAAAAATTTAAAATTAACAATTATTTTCAACTTTTAAAAATTTTTACTAAATATTCACAAATCTAAATGTTTTTTTTTGTTAGAGTAAAAAAATAAATGAAAAACACCTAAATTCAATGCACTAGAATAAATATATACTACATTTAAAATTAGAAACCATTTAGAGCAGAAAAAATAATACACAAGTGTTGTAAACTATTAACTTCAATATTAAGGTGTGCTGCATTTTACAGAAAGTATGTCTGAAATGAGGATTAAATGATTCAACCTTCAGTCACTTGAATACACTATGTTTTTCATCAAATTTTTATTGCTAAAATTTGAGATTTTTTCAAGTTTTGTAGTAATTCGAATTTATAAACTATTTTTTGAGATGAAGGTGTTGGGTTGATTTTTTTTATAATAATACATTTTTAATTAGAAAATACAAAAAATATATCTATTTTAAGTTAAATAAATCCACAAAAACTCAATTACTAGCCATTGTTTACTTCTATCATTATGTGATATTTCTCAAACTTTCTAAATTTGGAAACATTACCTTGTTTTTGATTAAAAAGAAATATAAAGTAAATATTTAGCAGTCATATATATTGATACAGACGGTGATGATGAGAGTCATCATCATTGGCGTCTGCTGTATATTTTTTTCTTCTGTTGCAGAATTAACTAAGACTTTGAATATATGCTAATATAATTAAATAATTAAACCTATAAAAGATTAGAATATTGAGAGGAACATAAATTTGGTGTGGATCTAGTTGTACTATAATATTAGAGGGATAATCAATTGGTAAACATATCAGAGGAGTCGCCATCATCAGTCATTCATTCTCGTATCTCATTCATCATCGGATCATCAGATAACAATATAGACGTGACTTATAAATATATAATAGACTTAATTGACGTGACGCATATTACGCGACCAAATAATAACAACTAACACATTCCTTGTTATCAGATCGTCACCTGATCTGCTAAACTAAAAAAAGGTAATTTACTTTGTATTATTTTTATTTAATTAACTAAGACTTTATTTAAACAGTGCGCAACTCTGCTACGTTTACCAGTTTAGTTTGACGGGCTGGAGTACTAAAATGGGAGGTTCAGAGGATGAAGATCAACAGAGAGAGAGAGTGAATGTAGAATGCAAAATTTACCTTATCTATAAGTTGGTGCAACTTTTAAAAAACCCTTTCCTTCTCCGAGAAGAAGAATAACATGAAAGTTGTAAACAACGTTGCCAATTTAAAAGGAAATCTACAGAAAAGTCTGTAGACGATGCCAGGCCTGTGACATTTATATTTACTATGCAATTAATGATTAGTGTTTAACGGGAAGTTTAAATTAAAATTTATTCGATGTTTCAATATGATTTTATTTCTTTTTATCAAATTTATTTGTAAATAAAGTTATATGTGTATATTATATATATATATATATATATTATATATATATATATATATATATATAATATATATTAATATATATATAATATAGATATATATTATATATATATATATATATATTAGTATATAATTACTATATATATATATAATGAGCAAAGAGGGGCAGTGATCAGAGTGGAAGAAGTTGCATAACAAAGAAACGAGACGAAATTATGACGGGAAATGCAGGTAACGCTAGAGGCATGGAGAAGAAACGAAGACTTGCAGGATTATCAGGAAGTTGGCAGAGGAAAAACTTTGGTAAAAGATGAAGCGAGGTAACATAGGAAGAAAGACATACACATGGTGGAACGAAGAAGTGAAAAAGCAAATTAAGAAAAAAACAGAGAAATGACCCTGGCTGAAAAGAAGAACAGCTGCAGCAAGGGAGGCAATATGTACAGGCAAGGAATGAGGCAGAGAGAAGTAAAGAGGAGAGCAAACAAAAGATGGAGAACAGAGAGAATGGCGAAGAAATAACGAGAGCTGTGGGCGAAGGGAAGAAAAAGCTGTTTAAGATGGCGAAGGCATATAGTAAACCAAAAAGCGTAACTAGACATAAAAATAGAAACGGAGAGATTCTTGTGAGACCGCAAAAAAGAAATGATAGATGGATCGAATACTATGAAGATCTGCTAAATGTAGAATACAGAGAACACAGAGGAGAGAAGCTGCAGATCAGAAAGGGTAGGTAGGGAAGAGGAGGATGAAGGCGGAGAGATAACGGTGGAGGAATATGAAAAGGTTATAAAGAGGATGAAGAAGGGTAAAGCTCCAGGAGAGGATGGAGTGGCTGTGGAGTTGGTGAGGAGGGGAGGAGAGGAGCTGAAAGGGAAAATCATCAGTTTGATGAACAAGTGTTGAGAGAGGGAAAGGTGCCGGAAAAGTGGGGCAAAGCAAATAATAAACCTGAGATATAAAAATAAAGGAGATGCGGAAGCTGTAATAATTATAGGTGTATCTCACTGATGGACCATCTGACGAAAGTATACGAAAGAATATTGGAGAGGAGGTTGAGAGAGAAGGTAAACCGAGACTTAGGAAGAAGAAACAGTAACGGGTATAGAAGGGGATAGAGGAACGACTGGACCTTCTTAAATTCACACTGAATGTCCCTGGAGAAGATGCTGGAATTTGCAAGAAGATTCTTTGTAGTCTTCATCGATCTGCAAAAGGCATTCGATTCGGTGCCAAGGAAAGAGCTCTGGAGAGCTATGAGAGGAATTATGGAGTGAAGGTTAGATTAAAGAAGGCGATTAGAAGCTATGTATGACAAATGCGAGCTTTAATGAGAAATGCAGTTGTAATATTAGATGGTTTGAGGTGAAAACAGGATTGAAGCAGGGAAGGGTTTATACTTTGTGTTTAATATTATTATTTAATCGTGGTGATAAGGAAGGAAAGATAGACCGGAGATAAATTTGAAGGGGACATAAAATGGCATACGTGCGGAACGGATTGGCATGTTGGAGCGAGAGAGAGTTGTTGGAGTTGTTTGCGGAGGAGTTGAGGAAGCAGGGATGAAACTAGATGAACATACAGAAGACAGCGAATATTAACCGAGAAATGAGGAGGGGATGAAGAAATGATGTGAGAGAGGAGGAGGGAAGGCGGTAAATACCTGCAATTATCTCGGAGGATGTTTTAACAGAGGGGAGGAAGTGGGGAAGAGATTAAACGAAGAATGTTTGGATGAAGTATGGAATTGTTATGAAAATTGTCTTATGATGATGATAGAAACATCGAAATAGAGGTTAAAAAAGTGATTTTTAACAGCATAACTGACTCTCGACACTGCGTAGATCGGAGCAGAAATCATGACACAACGAGAAGAAAGCGAAGTGAGAATACAAGCGGCGAGTATGAGGGAGTATTAAAGGACTATGATTGGAAAGATAGGAAACAGATAAAGAGGAAATTAAGTTATAAGAAATATAGGGGTGAAAGAAGATGAAAACTGAGATGGAGTGGGGAGATTGGATGTGGGGACATCTGAGAGGAATGGGCAGGAGAGAATGCCGTGAAAAGAAGATAGGAATGGAGACCAGAGGGCAAGAAGGACCAAGGGGAAACCGAAAGAAGGAGATGGGAGATCTGTGGAGGAGCTTCTGGAAAGATGTCAGCTACCAAATAGAGAGCGCGAACAGAAGAGTGCAGGAGAGGGAAGTCTGGAGAAAGATGCTTGCGCGGGTGACAGGATGAGAATCCTTCCTGGGAGAGGAAGTAAGAAGTAATATGTAATATATATAATAAATATATGGTATAGTATAATATATATATAGTATATATAATTATATAATATATATATATACTATATATATATAATTATATAACTATATATATATTTATATATAATATAATAATAGTATATATGTAGTATAGAGTATATATCGATATTGTGCTTACTGATGTGTAGGATTAAGGTACATGCTATCGGGGTGAGTAGGTTAACTGTGTCGTTCGGTTTTCAATGTGTTCGCTGAGCAATCATAATATCCTATGCTTTTTAATATGGATGACAGTCTACCTAAGCTAACAGCAGGTATAGACTGTTGAATCTGGTCTTCTCTATCTTACATAATAGCCTCTATGTTGAGTATAAGCTGTTATATATTGTCGATTGCAAATAGTATTTCGATCTGAGAATGTGAGATACTGAGAGAGGTGATGGTATAGAAGTGTGGTAGTAGGTGTGATTTTGTTATGAGATTGATGTATCGGGGTGAAGAGCGGTTTGAACGGTTGGTAAACGGATCAAACTTTTTTTCACATCATATTTGAGAAGCTGTGGTTATAAGTTTGCAAGAAATGTTATGACGTTCGAATATGTAAAAAAAAAATTTTGTACATGCTCATTGAAGTAAACCTGGTGCGATAGCACAGAGATATGTTAGGTGTTTAGTTACTTATGTGCAGGATAGATCTTTTTTTGCTTATTTGCAGATTTATCCCGGATTTGAGTCGCTGCAGGTAATAGATTTACAGCATAATAAGCGTTACTTTCAGCCCGAACTAGTGTGTGTAATAATAGAGTTGCATGTAAATAACAGAAATTTACCGTATAATTTTTGTTGTTACGTAAAAGATGGAATGATATTGTCGCGTTTGTTCTATTAATTCGGCAAAAGGGCAGTAGCGGACCTGTAAATTCCCTTCTTTCTATTACCGAATGCATTTATTGTTCGCAAACTCATAGGAAATAATCGACAAGTTACTTACATTCAAAGAAAGCTTGCTACCCTTTGGTCAATATACTACTATAATTTTTTATTCTCCTACTAAAATAATAACTGCTGGAAATCTTGCTCTACCTGTAAGTTTTGCATATCTAACGTTTTATTGATAAAGCCAAAAATTTTTGCTTCCTGTTCTAATAGCTCTATCCTAGATGATTCCTCTTAGCTTTTCCCGTCTCCCCCCTAAGATTTATGAGAAAATAACCTCTGTGCGTTAATACAGAGTGCTTCCAGGATGGAGACCAATCTTTATTTTAATTTCGATCCCTCTCTGTTAGGTAGTCACCATTTTAACTACTTTTAAACTAAACTAGAATAAAAAGTGAAACATCCTTTGCAACTATTCTCGGAAACCCCTCGTTAGAAATTTTACCTTTTTTGCATCAACACTTACATGTGAAACTCTTTTAACCAGCTTTTTTATTTTAATTAATCTCCCTCGCTGTAAGTTAAGCGGTCGTCTTTTCTCACTGAATGGTTTTCATGTAGAGGTATGTGTGGTTTGCTTTGTCTTTTAAATCAATAAAGTCCTTGTTTTTAAATTAAAAATTATGATAAATCTTGTTTTTTTAATATTCCTTTAAATATTAATATATATATATATATATATATATATATATATATATATATATTATATATATATATATAGTATATATATAATATATATATATATATATTATAATTATATATATAATACTAATATATATAAATTCGTTGGTGAATGTAAAAGGACTATAGCTGGAGTGCGCTAGGGTCTTGCATGAGGGAATGTTGTTACCGTTATTTAATAGTAGTGAGACTATGGTCTGAATAAGAAGTATAGATCTAAAGTTCAATGTGTTCGATGGACAATCTTAGGGGCGTGTTAGGTTGTGAGAAGTTTATAAAATGAGGAATGAACGTAATTAGGAGTTTTGTGGTGTGAAGAAAGGGGTAACGAGAGAAAAATGAAAATACGTTGAGATGGTTTGGTCATGGTGGAAAGGAAAATGTTATAGTCGGTTTGGTTAACGCGGATGTATAGGTGGTGATTGTTGTTGGTGGGAACCTGAGCCGCCTGTGGAGACCGAGGGAATTAAAGTTGGATTAGTCAGTAAAGGATATGGTTTGCAGGAGAGAAATCGTGAGTTTGGGCATAGGCGAGAAGAAAGGTGCATGATAGTGAGAGAATTGCAAGGGGTGTGTGGTAAGGGGGTAAATGGTTGTGGGCCCACCTGGCCAGGAGGATAACCTACAGCTGACGCTTTACCATAGTGAGACGTGCGCGTCCGGGAGGCCCTAAGTTTGGGTTTCTGATTGCGACGAGTTTACTAATTAATGTAACAGACGGGGGCGGTAAGTCTGGGCTTCCTTTTCGACTTTGACATTTGTCATGTCTACTGCTTTTCTTTTCCAATGCATGTAACGCACTTTCCCAATCTTGGGAAAAAAGGTAAATGAAAGATTATATAGTATATATATATATATATACTATATATATATATATAATATATATATATATATTATATATAAATATATTATATATATAATATATATATAATTATAAATATTATATATACCTATTATAATATATAAGTAGTATGTAAAACGGGCCTAACCAGCACACTTGCTCCCTCGGTCGCAAAATAGCTGTAGAATGATTCGCTCCGTTTTAACATACTAACTTGTAAAGGTTGTTTACCGGAGTGATTGAAAAGAAAATTTAATCAAGAAAGATGTGATACATTTTTTTAAATTTTGCTACCATGTGCTCCGTCGCTTTGGTCTCTGAGCAGTTTGACTACTAGTTACATAAAATTTTATAAGGAAAGTTTTATAGAGAGTCAAGGATCTTTAATTTTACTCTTATGTAAATTTTTTCATTAAAAATAAATTTGAAAAGTTATGAGGTTATACATTAATATAATAGCCACTTATGAATTTTTATAGAACTAATTGGTTATAGAAAATTGCAAAAATAAGAACATTACAAAAATGGTTTTACTCATAAAATGAATATTAAAGGAACTTATTTGAAAAAGAAAAAATAAAAAAGAGATATTTTAAATACAGTAGAAGTTCCAAGCACTTCGTTCTTAGTGCCTCTATAGCCGAGTGGATAGAGCGTTGAATTAGAGAATAAAGTTTCTGGTTCAATCCCAGACAGGATAAGTTTTTAAATTAATATTAATGAATATTAATAAACAGCAAAGAATGACAAGAAGACAGCACTTTTCAGTGATAGATGAATGAATGAATTATAAAAATAATAATAATCATAAACAGCAAAGATGACAAGAAGTTGTGCACTTTCAGTGCACAATGACGTCACAATGATTATAAATAATAATAAATAATAATAATAATAATAACAGCAAAGAATGACAAGAACGTTGTGCACTTTCAGTGCACAGATGACGTCACAATAAATTGTTCAATATAATAATAATAATATAAAATAATAATAATCATAATTAATTTAAGCAATTTATAACTTAAGAATAATGTAATTAAGAGGCGCATCTTTAAGGATCGCTCTATGGTTTATGTATACGTTTAAACGAAAATAATAATTTAAAAATTTTTTTATTTCAGCAATATAGTTTTAAATACTATACGCGCTAATGGTAATCTAAAATATAGTATATCCACGTGGTTTTAATTGTATATGTTTAAAATAAAAAATAATATATATTATTGTAATTTGGATGCGCTCTAACTGGTTTATTATTATACATGTTTTAAAATAAAAAAAATAAATTATTATTATTATTTTAAGAGCGCTATCCTTAAGGAATGCGCCTATGATGGTTTATTGTATGAATGTTTAAAATAAGAAAAATTATTAAAAGAATTTTTTTATTATAAGTAAATAAATTTCGATTTAAATTTTAAATAAGAAAACGGATATGTAACGTTACCAAGTTATGTAAACTAACGGGTAATTAAATATAAAGCATTTAAAGCGTCTTAAATTAAAAAATTCAAATCGAATATGGACGTAGTCTTAGATTATACTTAAAGTATATTTCTAAACTTATTATATCCTTGTGAATAGAAATTTTATCTCTATATATAAAATTTTTGAAACTTTACATTGAATTTTAATACCTAATTCAATATCAATGATATTAAAATTAGCTCTGAATATTCATTTATAAACTCAATTATAAAATGTCTTCATGACCACATCCGTATCCGCCATATCTCCGTGTAATATCTTCGTATATATGCAATACTTGTAATCCTTTTTAAATTTGTTCCTATAGTAATAAGGATAATAAAATGGGGAAGATCTGGAATGAGTAAAAGCAAAATGACTTATTATAAAAAAATCTATAATAAATGGACACAATTGTAACAATGTAACTAAAATTAAAAATTACAAATTTCATTTAAGTTAAAATACAGTGAAAATATATTCAATCATTGCTTAATTTGAATTCATTTTCGATGATAAAAAGAAATATTGGCTCAATTGTGTAATAAAGTGTTATAAATTTGAAAATTTACGATAAGAAAAGTAAGATTCATCAAAGAAATTTATTTCAATGTGATTGTAAAAATTGACGAGAAGGAATTCAATGTAATTTTAATGCATATTGTATGCCATATATAAAATCAATTCGAATCGAGGGAGTGTATATTCATGTCTTACATGAGTAAGAAATTTCAGAAAAAATTGGAAGAACAAAAATTGGAAAATTTAAAACTAAGTCTCTCTATTTTTGCTGAATTTTATAAATAATTACCTGATGGAAGAAAACGAACGATTCAAAATTGGTTTAATAGTGGTTCTATGACAAGTATAACAAATAACTCTTGAAATAAGGATACAACTTTATTCATGTTATGATTAAAAAATTGAAGAAAAATATGTAAATTTTCAAATAAAGGTTGATGATAGATAATAAATAAACTTTTTGAATTTGATAGAAAAGTACCATAGTATAAACCATTAAGAACATCTTCTTATATTGAAACCATCAAAATAAAAATTAAGATGAAGGTCATCCACATGAATAACAAAAATAATCAAGGAATGTTTTAAAATTTTAAAGCATCTGAGTTAGATGAAGGTCTATAATAATAACAGATATCTTAATAGGAGAATAAAGCTAGCGATCTCAAAATTAAAATTTTAAAGGAATTGAATTTCTAGTTCAATTAAAACAAATTTTTTAATTTGAAAACCAGAATGATATGTCAACTAACGTCTATGGAATAGATGAAAAAAAAAATATTATATCCATTACGAGTTACAAAAGTCGAGGAAACTAAACATGTTGATTTACTTTTATTATCAAATGAGGAAAATACACATTGAATACTCACGAAACACTTAAGCCCATTTATTGATAAGAAACATAATGAGAAAGCCTATCCTTGTCGACTCTATTTGCATAGTTTCTTTAAAAAAAATAATATTAGATAATCATTTATCAGAATGTATTATTCATACTCCAGTCAGGAATGGAATTTCTGAAGGTTCAAGTTCAATTTAAACTGTATTATAAACATATTTAAGGACATCAATATTATGATGCTAAGTGCATGATTTTTAAAGCACCTTACAAAAGATACAAACGAGTCAACCAGATCCTAAAAGAACTTATACCATTAAACTACAGAAACATCAACCAAAGTTGGTGTTGGATACACGAAATGGATGTGAGATGAAATTCAAGTCGAAATATATGAAGGTAAAAGAGCTCTAAAACGTTTGTAGAAATTAATTTCAGATAAAAAGGGATTATAAATTACTGGAAATGAACAAACCAATGAATTTAACTTCAAAAGAAAAATTGATCAATGAAAATGCTAATCGTTGTTATGTATGTAAAATTGAATATACACAATCAGATTTCAAAGTAAGAGACCATAATCACTTAAACAGAGAATATAGAGGAATGCTCATCGAGAAAGTTGTAATTTACAATTAGAATCCTTGAAATTTATCCAAGTATATAAGCACAACTTATCTAAATACGATGCCCATTTTATTCGTTAAAGAATTTGGACGTACCTACGGTGAATTAAAAGCAATTCCTCAACGGATGAAATTATATAAGTTTCATCAGTTATAAAAGTTGATGAAGGAATCATCTCAACAAGCATGGAGTTGAGATTCCTCGATAGTTTCAGATTCGATGTCTTCTCTCTAGCTAAATAGCTCAAATTTATGGATGAAAATTTAAAGAATTGCAAAATATTAAAAAGAGGAACAGTTTCAGCTACTAAAACGTAAAGGAATTTATGTATATGAAATTTGATATAGCAAATTAATGAGAATTGCCTAAAAAAGAGAAATTTATATATTTTGAATATGAAATATAACAAACGAGGACTACAAACATGAGCAGACTGTAGCAAAATTAATTGTAAACATTTAAGATTCCATAATGTATACTACAATCTGATACATTATTTGCCGATGTGTTTGGAAAAGATGGGATTAGTAAGATAGGTACAATATGGATGAGAAATTTAGATCCAGCGACGTTTTACAATCCAGG
>JABUQX010075311.1:0-37500 GCA_015478945.1 Trachelipus rathkii
AGGGGTTAGCGTAGAAAAAAGGTTCAAGGCCAAAAAAGGTGAATGGCCAAAAAAGGGTCAAGTGCGTCAGGTAAAAATTTCGAGCATCAAAAAAGGTCGCGGTCAAAAAAGGTCAAAAAGGTGGGAGGGCAACCGTCGTGCGGAATCACGTTCCTACTACTCCTATTATTGCAAACTTACTTTGTCTTAGATGTAACTTAAATGCATTTTTTTTACTTGTTTTAAAAAGGCAAAAATTTTGCTGATTTTGCTGTGCATTGTCAATTTTTAAAACTAATATTTTCTTTGCTTTTACTTTTTTATTTTTTAAATCTATCAAGTTATTAAGCCTTTGTTTTTGTTTATTCTTAGGTATACGAACGAACCCTTTTCATCATGGTATCTAAATTGCAAGATCTTTGTTCAGTAAAATTTGTTGTCCAGTTTTTCATGCAACCTGAAGTGAAAGAAATATTTATTCAAAAAAGATCACGTTTTAACGGTATGGAAAAGCTTACAAGTGAATATTTAAATTTAAGTCCGATTCTACAAGTAAAATTTTTCGATGCATCAAAAAATTTGCCGTATTTATTAAGGGAAAACATTCCAAAATGCTTAATCAATTTAATTTTACTCCAAATGCTTCAGTTTAAACTTTATTGCAGTGAGTTTTTCTCTTTGGATGATTCCAATTGTATTAACGTGATGAGAAGTTGTTTCTTTAATAGTAGAGGATCACTTAATAAAAAACTAGCAGCAGTAGAATTAGTAAAGGACGAAAGTTTACCAACTACTAAACGGCTGGAAATTGCATGTCATTTTTCTTTAACAAGATATATTCGATTGTTGTGGGAAAAGTTGACTGAAATTGAACAATTTCAATGGCGTAGAGAAGTAATTAACATTCGCGAAGAATTGCCGGTCAGATGTCATAGATTAGCATTTCATTCTTATCTCTTTAGGAAATCATTTCAATTTTTAGATAAAGATGAAAGTGCAATTGAAAATGATGATTATTTAGATACTTTCATTCGTTCCTATCATTGTAGGGTTGTAGAGACCTGTAAATATAGTTTTGCCAAGCTTAGCCCATCAAATAAAGACAAAGCAGTACAGTGGTTAGCAAAAAATATTCAGTTTGATCTGAGACTCGTCATAGCTAAAGATTGCATATTAGTTTTTGAAAACTGTGCATTCTTAGAGATTCTTGAATTTTTACTATTTGAATTAAGTATTAAACAACTCGAGAAGATATTCCTACCAAGTCTTTACGTATCTCTTCTAACAAAAGAATTTTAATCTTAACTTACCATTTATTTTCTTAGCAGACATTTGGTAGAAGCTCCTTATTGTAACTTTACTTGTCGCATTATTATTTGACATATTAAGAACACGAAAAACAAGTGGCCCTACCGCCCGCTCTGTTTTGCAGATTTTGGAATATGGGTTCGTCTGATTATAAAAGGTATATTTTATCTTTGGAGTTACGAGAAACTCCATATGAACCATTGTGGTTCCCAAAATTAGTTACTTTTGAATAAAGAAGAATATTTTCTTTTACGAACAAATTTTAACGAATGGGGGGACCGATTTAAAAAACCAGAGAAAAAAATTTTTTAATCAGGGTTTTGTGTTATAACCTCTCCCTCTTCTCCAAAAAAAAATAAAAAAAATTGATTTTGAAGGACGAAATGAAAGGAGGCGAAGTGAGAAAAGATATATATAACGCCAAAACTCTCATTTAACGAAATAACACATAAGAGCCAATACTTATCTGAAGGTTATTGTGAAAATTTGAATTAGTCGAATCTATTTTGTCGATTTCTGTCTGTACCAAAGCAAATGTTGCTGGAATTCTAAAAGAATTCTACCGGAAAAAATCTCTGATTGTGTGTCTCTTTCTTGTGATCAATTTAAGAAATGGTAATATGGAGCATCTCCTGAGAAAATTGTGCATCTGCTGCGTTTTCTTGGTTCATTAAATTAAATTTACTTATTAAAATACAATCTCTCACAATTGAGAGTGCAGTTTCCTAATGTTTCCTATTAACCTGTATATTAATCTCATATCGTTTAGTGTGCGACCCTCTCACTTATTAAATATGTTTGCGCAGCAGTTATTTATATTTTAGTGATTTCTAAATTATTCGTATTCATAGAATCAGTTTTACTTTTAAAACTTCCAATTTACAGTATTTTTTGAATTTATGAATTAATCTATTATTTCTATCTTTTAGGTATATATTTATTTATTTTATTTTATTTATTTCCTTATTTTTGTATATATATAAGTAAATAATAGCCTCAATTTAATCCGTTCCAAATGCTGCTATAAATTATAAACACCTTAATGTTGAATTTTGTATTTAATTATTATTATTCTTATGAAGGAATATAATAGGTTGTGTTTATTTATTTTATTGGAATTAATTTTCAAAAATAAATGAATTTAATTTATTTTATTTAAAATATTAATCCTAGTACGGATTCAACTGATTTTCCAACAAACACAAACGATATAAGGCTTGGATTCTTAGAATGTTTGATCACTCCGCTATGATCGTATAACTTTGTTGAAATATAATATTCTGCAAATAAAATAATATAAAACATATGATCTTTCATTCATAACATTCTCTTGTTGGGTTTGAATCTAATCTACCCTTTCATTTTGGGTACTAAATATATTAAGAAAACACAACACATTTAACTATGAACAAAAAAAAAAACTAAAACCTTGATTCGTTTTTCTTTTCAATTATATCAGTAGCTATGAAAAGCATTAAATGCTTTGTCATAGCATCTTTAAGTTTAAAAGAAATTTTTTAACTATGAAAACTTTTGATCTGAGCAACGGTTCCAAAACATTTTCGTGAGAGACATTTTGAACAAAGATCCCCAAAAATAAAAAAAAATAAAAAACTCACCCAAAAGCAATAAGCTTCAATTTAATTTTCTAAGTAATATTTATTTAAAAGTATACAAGTATCATCTCGAAAGTATACTAAATATTTTAATAAACATTTGTCTAATATCTAATGTAAGGTTGATATACGTTTATAAGAGAAATAATGAAGTTTGAGATATGTTAATTTTAGTTATAATCTCCAATATTTTTGATATCCTGTCAATTTCTATGAATAAGACCCCCTATGAAGAGCAAGCGAACTGCGGTTTGCGTGCAAGCACCCTCTATCCAATTTAACACTCAGGTGACCAGCATCCCTCATTGTTACAATGGGTATGTAGTATGATTTTAATTCCTTGTAATTATTATTATTATTCTGTATTAATATTCTTACTTATTATTATTATTTATCTATTGTTATTATTTGATTATTATTTTATTATTATTTATCTTATTTATCATTATTAATTTTAATTTTAACTTTTCTAATATTCATTGCTAATTAAATATAAATTGATGTTAGCTGATGATTGGTTTGGATAAACTCGAAACGTCCTAATTAAATGATATCAATAGCAAAGCTTCTGTTCGTCTTTTATTTCTTATAATAGTGAGGTATCCCTAAGAACAAGGTCTCATTGGATTTATTAAGTGTTGTCTGGTTTAAGGGAGCATATAGTACGAATTGATGAGTATATATTGTATATATATATATATATATATATAATATGAATAATATATTAACTTAGCTATATTATATTATATATATATATATATATATATAAATATAGTATAAGTATATTATATATATAGGCCTCAGCCCCTCCCGCACCATAAATATATATATACTATATTAAAAAATTTAAAATATAACAGCTACAGGAGAATATAAAATAACATTTTATCTTCATTCAGCAACTAATTTCATCGATGAAAACTTAAAAAAAAAATATTTTATTCTGAATATTTATTTTAATACTTCACCTTCAATACTAGTATAATCTTTAGATCTTGGCAGCGCTCCTCGTGTGTGATTGACTTGTGAGCCCTGCATTTACTTTGCACAGAGAGAGTCCAACGGAGCTCCTACTAAATTGTGTGGCTTAATATTTTAATTTATTCGCTTTGGAGAAAATAGTTTATTTTTTATTCTTTTTCTATATCCTATTTTTAGGGGGTTTTTGCAACGCGACCTCGTAGTGATAAGGCCGCAGATAGGAAACCTCCGGATCGTAACATCTTGACTCCAAACATCGCTGTCTCAATTCGCTCTAAGATTAGATTTCACCCGTTGAGATATCCTTTAGTAAAAGGAAAAAAATCAACAGTGGCAGTGCTTTGCGCTCATCAGTACCGAGCTTCTCGTACTCTCTCAGAAAACTGTAATATCCTTACAAGTTTTCAATATTTTTAATTAATTTAAATGGTTCAAAAGCGTTATTTTTTTTTCACATCTTCGATGCGCATAACATATGTTCTCCCTGCATTAATTCTCAATTAAGCTTAGCTATGTGCTCATGATGCTTTCGTCGCAGGTCTGACCAATGCTTATACTGTATATACTATATATATAATTATACTATTAGTATATAAAAAATATATCTCGTATAGGAATGTTATATATATATGGTATATATAATATTAATTATATAAATATTATATAAATAGTATATTATATTATTATATATATATATTATATAATTTTACTTCATATATATAATAATTTATTATTTATATATATTAATTATATTATATGACTCTATCGCAATCTTTAATCGGATTAGTATCGCGTTGTTAAAATCCAAAATATTCCAATTTTTCGAGTATTTCGCATAATTTATGATCGAGATACACATCTTCATTAGTATTCTGATAATCCGATTACTGTTATCAATAATCCGAGAGCTGAGTGTGACTACGTGATTTGGTCAGTTGTGAACCGTCCGGAATGGGAGGAGCGGTCAATATTTCTTTTAATTTTTGTTGTAAAGATTTTTGTTGTTATAAATTAGAAACAAAACACTGTGGGACAATTTTTAATAGTCTATATTGCTTTAAAATTATTAAGAAAGATGAGAAATAATAATTATTATTATTATTATTATTATTATTAGTTATTATATTATTATTAATTATTATTATTATATTATTATTTATTATTATTATTATTATTATTTTTATTATTATTATTATTATTATATTATTATTATTATTATATTATTATTATTAGAATTATTATATTTTATTATTACATATATAACACTCAATTAAATGATAAAGATTTAATAATACTGATATAGATATATATATCTATGATATAATAGATATATATATATTATATATATATATATATATATATATATATTATATATAATATACGTATATATATAATTATATTATATATATAGTAGTTAAATAGACATATATTGTATAAATAGTGATTATAATATATAATATATATGTATTCCTTTTATCATATATTATTATCACTTTGAAAGTGTATAGTTAATTAGTATCTTTAAATCATTATACTATAGTACTATATTAATATATATATAATAATTAAATATATATATAGTATATGATATATATTATATTTTTTCTATATCTATATAAATGAAATTTTATAAATATATTTTCTTACATTTACATAGGGTATAGGCTATTATATATATAATATATATATTATAAACGGTAATAGTAATAATAATATATATATATAATATATTAATATATAATACCTAATAATATAACTAAGCTTATATTAATTCTAACGATATATATTATATATGTATAATAATATATAAATATATATATTAAATTATATAACAATACTATATATTTATGTCTAATAGATAATAATTATATATTACTATATATATATATATAGTACGATAATACATTACTATAATATGTATTGAATATATATTAAATATAAGTGAGTATATATATATATATATATTATAAAACAAGATATTATTTATATCATTTTTATATATATTAATAATTTGGTCTGAATTGAATAACTATATAGTATTTTTTTTTTTTTCGATATATATGAAAATTATAATGATAATATGCAAATAATAATATTACAGATGGGTAATGTATGCATGAGGATTACAAAAGTCGAGAAAATTGATAATACACTTATCATAAAAAAAATTCTAGTGTATTATATAGATGTTATTTTTAAACATAAATATATATATTGTATAAAATTTTAAATGCATTTCAACATAGAGTAATAAAATTTTTTTTAATAAATTTAGCAAAAATACTTACAAAAATGTCTCAAAATAATACTTTTTTCATTTAACATTTTTTTCAACTGTACTAATTTTCGAGCCAAGAAAGAACATTATATTGTATTTCTAATATATATCAGAACAATAGATAATTGGCTACCAGTATATGCTCATGCTGTAGAAATTAGTGCATATACTCACAAATCAAACCTTATTATATACAATGTAATAAACTTATTTTTTCGATTAGTTACAATTCTGAAGATATTGCTGTAAACACTCAAAAGCAGTTTCTTGCAATTCTGGATGTGGAGAATTATTTAGAACTTTATATATAGTTAAGAAAACATTATCTTGAATATTAGGAATGTAATGACATGCAGTGAGAGCTCTAAGGGCCGATTTCCGTAGAGGAATTAAATTGGAAATGTTTTTGTAACAAGAGAATTTACTAAGTCCAGCATCATCTTTGTCAACTAACTGATGAAGATCCTTAAAAAAAGATTTATGCTCAGCAATCATTAGGTCAAGGGTGAACATTCTAGGATTTGTGGACGTACAAAATGTGTTTCCATCCATAAGCCCAATTTGAATATTAGCAGGTTGGTGTCTTAATATGAAGTGTTTCTTAGGAGGAATCATTTCAGCTAGAACATCTTTATGTGGCATCATCACTTCTGCAATATCTCTCTGCGTTAACCTTGCAACTGTCTTCAGGGATTGTATTGCTTGTTCTCTAACAGTTGTATTAGAAGAAGTAATTTGTCTAACAAGTTCATGGGTAACGTTATGTAAAGATTTCTCTTTGGCAGCACGTAGTTCTTCAGTATCATTTTCACCTTTGAGTGGACTTGTGCAAACAATTAACATCCTTTCCAAATTAGACTTTGCTTTTTCTATTGCTCCTGTGGATACTTCATCAGTAAGGTCCATCATTACATAAAAAAGAGCTCTTAAAAATATATATTGATGATCTAATACCCATTTTAATGCCATATGATCTGACAGGGTGCTTATAGCAAGACAGCCACCTAGTTTAGCATACCAAGCCCTATCATAACATAATATGATTACTGAAAAAAAAGATTTATATTAGATTTAATACTTTTCGCTTGTATCTTTAGATCAGATATATATATATTATGATATATACTCAATTAATGTAGAATTTTATCTATTGATATTAAATTTGTGATTCATATAATTTGTACTTTAATACACTATGTCAATAAGCTTTACGCTAAATTAGTTCTGATAAATTATTCACTATTATCTGTATTTAAGTTTTTGAATCGTTTAGGATCTTACAAAATTCTTCAGGTTATATTCAAGAATCATTGAGTTTGAAAGATTATGATTATGCAAGCATTTTACAAAAGAATGAGGAACCTTGGCTGATGTTTTCTCAAGTAATGTCATTGAGATATATTGAAAATGGGGCTTTCCTTGATCAAGTTATTTATTGTGAATAAAGTTTATAGAACAACTTTAGGTTTTATGATATCATCTTATAGTAATATTTCATTTTTTATATTTCTTTGAATTTCAAATTTTCTTGTGAGATTGATTTCTTTATTATTATAAATTATAATTTCAGAAGTTGTTAAAAGTGATCAGGTTTTGATAAGTTCAAGTAAGCCCTTCTGACAGTTTATCTTTGGTCCTGTTATAAATAAAAGGTCCATTATATTATCAAAGTTTTGTGGATCCTACACTTATTAATAAATTTAATAAAATGTGCAATTATAAATTATGAATAAGCAATCAAAATATTGTATATCAAAATCCCTGGGCCTAAAGACTATGCATTCAAATAAGAGTAAAGTTTATTTTTAAAGCTAAAATTTATGCATAAAAATGTTTGTTGATCAACTCATATGAGTGAGTTTTGGTAACTCGTACGAAGACTTTGATTAACAATCCTATTATTAAATGTATTATTAAATATATATAATTATAATAAATAATTTAAAATAAGGTTGGTAGTTTCCATATTTAACACAATATTCAGTTACTCTCGCCTCATAAAATTATGATATCATCTTACTGTCATTTTTCAAGCATATCACGTTTGTTACTGTGCTGCGAGTTGTGATTAATGGTTTTTTAGGTAACGTTTTTAGGTGTGGATAATATATATAACAAAGCATGATATTTTTTGTTTAATTGAAATAGAAGGGTGGAGAACAGCTAGACTTTGATGAGGAGTTGTAGCGCACCGCAGTCTCATAATAATTTTTGGTTGAGGTACTGTCTTATATACAGTGTGTTTATAGGTTTGGTTGTGTATCAAATGGTGATCAACTGGAAGTAATTAGTAGTGAAAATCTCTATTATAGGTGATTAGGTTGATAAATTCATTTGTAATATGCTATTTGAAGTATTGGGAGGGCTCGTAATGTATGGGGGTGTATTAATTCATATAAATTGTACATGATGCTCTTTCATTGGTCTCGAAACTTAACGTATAGACATGTGTCTGTGTAATTGCTGTGATCTACAGATCAGACTCTCTTGTGGAGAGAAAAAAGGGTGCGTTTAGATCAGTGTGTTTATCCAATACCCAAAGATGGCTTGTTAGGTGGAGTGAATATAGGCTCATGTCTGTCACACTTGGGTAGGAATTTTTAATTACTGATATAGGGTTATAGGCTATGAGTCGCAGAGGTGATATAAATAGAAATTATATATTATACGCTAGCATTTTCTTGTCACAAGCAATATTATAGGTGTGTATTAAATACTAAACACAAATGTTACGAAACTGTAATTTTTATAAAGGAACTGTGAAAATAATAGGGAGGACAGAAGCTGATCTTAATAGTATGTGCACGTTTTTGAGTGATACTATGTAGGTAAATTTTTTTTTTTAAAATTTCTGTAGTGATTAAAGTTCTATTCTTGGAATAGCAAATCAAAGAGAATACTATTACTTATCGCAGACGTTATTAGTTAATAGTACATCGTTGGTTTTTAGAAGATTTATAGAAAATATACTATGCAGTATAGTCGAAATTAGTGAGAGTAAATTCGTTTATTGCAGAGTGAACAGGGTGTGTATTGTAGTGCAAGAAATAGTAAAAGGTTAAAATTATATATTGTACTTACTCTTGGCGATATTTAAATACCAAATCTTTAATATGTAGATAATTAAGGTTTGAAAGATTAGAGGTAGGGGTGATAACATAGATGGATCAGTTAGAATTAGAATTGTAAGTATGGTGAATAATATAGTGAATGAAGAGTTAGGTAGGGTTCCTATACCTCTACATATGAAGATGTATAATTGGTTTCGTGTGGCGAATCTGTAAGAGAGTTTGAAGAGGATAATTTGAGGTAGAAGAGATTTGTGATAAAGGCATAATGGTGTGTTTAATAAGGATTAATTGTTTGTAGTTAGAAATAAGGCGAGAGATGTAGAGTGTGATTATCACAATAGATAACTTATCATACAGCTAGGCGTGTAAGTGTTGAGTGAAGACTGTGAGGAGCAAGGTGTTCCTCGATTGTGCAAACTTATAATAGCTCAGTAGATGTGTGTAGTATAACAGCTGGAAAAAAGTGTATCCTGAATTATTATAAATATTTAAGATATAATATGTTGAATATGTAATAAAAAGACGGATGACTGCATGAGTTGTATAGTTATGGTAAAAGTTTGTGAATGTATGGCACTAAGTATTATGGCCATGGCTTGCAAATAATAATCGGTTGGTGTAGATTACGATATAGGGTATGAGTATCTTTTATTTTCTATATCAGTTAATTCTACTTATGAATAGTGCTCTATTATCATATTTATATATATCAATACTTACCGGGTCTTTATACTAAATAATGTTAAGTGTAGTATATACAATTAGCTATGATATACTATACTACTTTAAGTAAAGTAATTTATAAATTACACTACTACGTTTAGTATTATATAATTAAACCGTATAGTTAATCTTATTGTGTGTTCACTTAGTTGTTGCCTTCGAAGTAAAATATATAAGTAGGTAATCATCATCAACGCTATCTATTAACACATTATACAAGGGTAAAAACTAACTTTTTATTCAAACCTTACAGAGTGAGAGGAGACCCCGTGTGAGGGCTATTACGTGCTAGTAGTACATTAAGAATATATACACCTATAGTATCATTCACACTACCTAGAAGGATGAATATATAAACTGTTTAGGAACAGACGAGCCTATTCATATATGGTGAGCTGCTTTACTAAGACATTATTTGTTGCGAGTATCATAACTATCATATGCTCGTACGAGTTAACGTCGAATATACAACTGATATATTCATTCTCTATAATACTATAGTTTTGGAATCATGCGGAATTAAAGTGTATATGTGTGATAATTACAGACAGCATATGTTCCTCAGAGGTTTGCTCAGTTATGAGCATTGACATATTGACGTGAATATAGTATCATAGCGGTGAGACTGGTCTGACGTCAATTGTCATGTCTCTGTGATATCTTCGTATTTTTCTGAGTGTGAAACTCAGTAGTATTGGCCGCGGGCGCACTTGTACATGACGAACCACTATGTTCGCGTTAGGAATAGATATCGAGTTTCAGGATGACTGAAAAAGTTCGAGACTACTATTAAACTCGGTTTATCTATAATTTTGTACGATTTGTTTTAACAGTTATTCAGATGCAGACTGACGCAAAGATATCGATACTCGTACTAAACTGCGCAAGTCCAACAGGATGTGATCAAATCTGGCGTGGCGTCATGTAGTGAGCACAGCGAGTCTCGATAGAGTTTCATATATATATATAGAGATAACTATTGCGTCTATATAGTAGAAAGTGTAGCGAGCTACAGCTTACATCGGACAGCACCGCTGAACGACTAGGATGATTATATAACAGCGATCGATTGTGGATATTGAGGCGTATGTGCATCACGTATTTGCTCTGTCGCGAAGTAGGAACACATAGTCGTATGGTAGGTACGACCATTTAACTGCCCTGATGCTCTTTGGTGTACTGTGTGTGAGGTCTCGCTGCTCTCTTCTTAACGTCACCGGAGAATCACTTATAGATTGGACGGGTACGTCACGAGTAGAGTGATTCTTTAATAACTCTTGTTATTCTAATCACTTATATGATGTAACTCAGAGGTTTACCTGGCGAAATTTAATGACTTGTGAAGACCTATTGTCTTAGGGTGGGTACAGCACGAGCACTGGTGATATACTCGGAGGTACCAAGTCCGTGAACTGTCCATCCTGGTCAGATCAGCCATCTATCGGAACTGGTGAGACAATCTTTATGAAAGAATCTTTCAAAAGTATTGTGGTCTGAGTTATAAAGTCTGTAGGTAGTGCCTCAGAGAGAAGTGGAGAGATGTGGACAGCTCGGAAGATGTTGTCCACACTCCGGGTGGAAGAGAGACCGAGGCTTATATCAACTTTCATATTATGAGGTAGACGAGTGGAGCTCATCACCTTTTGCAGAGCTTCTTTCTTGGTTCGGTAGGTCCGGATCTGAATTTCCTCCGAGCTTTTTTGTTATACTAATAAGGCAAATTATTCTCTTATAGTTGTTCAGACAATGCGTACGAATTTATTTTTTTAACGCGTAATAAGAACATACAACAAGAATATCCAGTATTTTATATTTTTATTTAAAACGAGTAAAGTTCGCTCACTAGTTATAATATAAAAAATTACATATATAATAATCAAGTATATTTAATAAAATATTATTAATCAGTTCTTGGCTTCCATATTTTTAACTTTGTTGTGTTTATTTTATATTATATTAATTTTTACTATAATTAAAATAGATTATAATATTTTTCTATTGTGTGTGTCACTACTTTTATCACATAAATAATGGCAGTATTATTTTGTAATATATATCCATTCTATATGACAATTGCCGAGCTTTCACTAGTATGGCTTGTTTCTTGTTGTACTTCTCATACATCTTCGTGTGTGAAATCATAATATAGCTTGAGTACTCTCAGCAAGTTTGGGATATTATTGCATAATCGAAAATTTTATATTTTAGCTAAAACTAAGTATTTTACATAAACTATACTCTAGTATTTTCTTTATCTAATATAGGGTGAGTGAAAGAGATGATTTTAATATAATATAATAGTAATGAATGAGTAACCTGAAATCAAGATGTAATATCTGTGATATGATATGAAGCATTGTATTGTATTAAGAATAATCTGATAATTTAATGGATAATGACTTGTACATTTTTTATAAGTTGATTATATTGGCTATATTGTGATATTTGATTTCTGATTACATCTTTTTGGACCTCTATATTTGAGGTTCATTCTGATAGAGTTATTGGATTTCGGTTTGAGTGGGAAACCTAAATTTAAGATGATGATTAGATAGTAATTATTAGATTGATGAATGATTGATGATGGATTGATTAGATATTGTTATTATCTTTACGGTGGTATTATTATATATTTATTATATTTTATTATTATAAACATTATTATTATTATATTATTTATCTATTATTATCTATTATTATATATTACTTATTATTTATTATTTATTAATCATTATTTATATTTATTATTATTATTTAATTATATTATTTAATATATAATTTAATATTATATTAAATTTATTATTATTATTTTAATTTATAATATTATTTATAATTTATTATTTATAATATTAATTATTTATATATATTTATTATTTATTTTATAATTATATATTATATATTAGTTATTATATATTAATTTAATTATTTATATACTATTATGATTTATTGTATATATATTTAATATATAATTATTATATTATTATTGATTATTAATTATTTATTATTTACTATTTATATAATTTTATTATTAAATTATGAAGGATTTTTAGATTTTTATTTTGAGTGTTTTTAATTAGAAAAGACTCGGTTTTGTAAGACCCATAGTACCTTTTAAAATATATACCTCTAAAACATTCTGACACTTACTATAACCCTAATCATTATCCTACTAACCTACACTATATACCTAAAACTAAATCCTCTTTTAAACTTATACCTAAACCTAAACTAACTAACCTGACTAATTTAATCTAACTCTAATCTCTAACTTCCTATAATACCTTAGATCTTAACTAACCTAAATTAACTTTATTAAACCTATAACCATATACGTGGATATAACTAATTTTTCAATTAATATTATATATATATATACTTAATATATATTTTAATATTATAATATTATTATATTATATATTATATTTATAATAATTCATTTATATATAATATTGATTTATTATTATTCATATTTAATATTATATTACTTATATATATATATATATACCTATAAATATTTAATTATATATATTGAATATATTTTTTATATTATATTTGGTATACTTACAAGTTTGTAGATCTGATAACGTGTTGCGATGGTTATCAAATAACGCCGAGCTTTTGTGAAAGGTTACTAGGACACATATACTAACATTACTCGGTATATTCAGTAATCTATCTAAAAATAGAGTCACGTTTTATAATAAATTAAATATTGACTATTATTAATAAATAAAATTGACTTTAAATATATATAATAATTAATATATATATTAAATTCTATATTATAATATAATATATTATTATATATATATTATTTACTATTTATACTTATAATATAATAACTTAATAAATATAACTATTATATATCAATTTCTCATATTTATATTACTTTACTCTTTTCGTAGTTTGTGATCAAGTAACTGCCGAGGTAACTTTGTCTACCAAGTTCGCTCGCCGACTACCTACGCCCTTAGTCTTTCGTGAGCCTGGGCAGGCGATCTCTCTCTCTCTCTTCATCTCCAGTTTTCTCTCTCCCCAATCTTTCTCTCTCTCTCTCTCTCTCTTCGTCTATTCTCTCCTTCTATCAGTCTTTCTCCCCACTCTGCTCTTCTCTGCTTTTTCTGCTCACTACATCTTCTTCCTTATCTCTCTCTCTCCTCTCTCTCTGTATATATTTAATATTCTAAGAGTTATCTTACTATTATATATAATATATTTATTATATATTATATTATATATATAATTAACTTTATATAATATATTATTATATATATATTATATTATTATATTATATATATATATAAATTATTATATATAATTATTTATATAATAATTTTAATAATATATTATAATTTATAATTATTATTATATTTATATATATATAATATATAATATATATATATATATAATATATTTTAATATATTATAATATAATATATAATTTATATATATTTATATAATTTTATGTAAAGATTTTATGGATTTAAAACTAACTGAACACACTAGATGTAGTGCATAATATATATATATCGAGTCTCTCGAGCTCAAGGTGACGACGGGGGATATTCATCCTCTACTTCCCATAAGGCTCGAAGCCCTAAAAATATTGAAGTATACAGTTCATTAGGGGGATAGAGCTCCGATGTGGGAATATCACTCCCGTCGAGTCCACACCTAGATGTGTCGAGTAGACACTCATACATACTGATTCTATGGCGATCTACTCTAAAGGTGTTCGTTAGTTTTCAAAATCATAAACTTTATATATATATTATACATATACTACTATTATATATATATATACTCACTTATATATAACATATATAATGCTCATAATATAATCTTATATATATATAATATATATAATTAATAAACTATATTATATAATATATATATATATAATATATTAAAGACTATGGAAGGTGCTTTCCTGCGGTACATGTCGGGATAACATGTTTAAGGGCGATGTTCTTTGTAACGATACCCGGTATCCGCAACACTTTTGAAAAGTTCACGCGATGTAACGGTAATCGCCATTCAAATTTCTATGTACCGGTTGACAAACTCTGGTTCTCTTTATAAATCGGTAAATTTTTGGGTGTATCATGGCCATGCTTGTTATAGAATATTTTTTTTAAATTTATTTTTTTTTTACTAGATAGTTATGAAATAATGTACTTATTATTCATTATTTTGGTTAATAACTTTGTTTTTTAAATTATTAATTAATGAAAAATTAGGCTCCAAATATCATATTTATAGATATGGGCGAATTATCAATGTAAGACAACCAGCGATTGTTACACGTGATTTTTCTATGAAACTATGGAGATAATGGCTCTGATAATATTGATACGTGGATGAATACGAAAAGTTTTTTAAAAAAAATAAATTAACTTTAGAAAAAGTGAGGCCTGAAAAAAGTTGGATGCAAATTTCATACTTCATACTATAACTAAATGCTGCAGAAGCTTCAATATGTTAAAAAATTATATGCATTGTATATGCTTTTTACTAAAGATATGTTTTATATTTCAGCACTCACGGGTTGGTGGGCACAGGGGCGGAGCTCTCTGTAAATTATAGCATTCATTTACCGTGTTTTCTACATGTGCATCTAAAGTTGCTATGACATAATGCTATTTAATTAATGCTCTAGCAATTTTTTTTACTTTTTTTATTAAAAAATTCGCAAAAATGAACCATTTTCTATACACACAACAGGTCTCATTAATTATATATATTACTAGTATAGATAATAATAGATAATATTATAATAGTATATATAATACTAATACTAATTATTAATTGATAATAAATAAGGATAAACGCCATATATAATATGAGTATATATAATATCTCTTAATATATTTATATATATCTATATATATATTGTACTATATATTTATATATATATATATTATTATATATATATATGTATTATATTATATAGTTATATATATATATATATATATATATATATATATTATATATAATATATACTATATACTATATATTATATATATTTATTATATAATATATATATATATATATATATATACAAGATATATATATACTTATATATATTTATTTATAATATATTACTATATATTTTTAATATATAGTAATAACTTTTATTTTACTAATATTTGTATATTAAGTAAAGAGCAATTGTAAATATTGGGATTAGGGTTGGCCGACGCACAAGGTGCGGTGCGGTGCGGTTCGTAGCGTGTGGCTTATTTTGTAGTGCGCGTGCGGTGCGGTGGGCTTCCAAAATTTCAGCGACTGGTAGCGGTGCTGCGGTGCGGTGGGAAGAAAGTAAATAAAAGTGGATGCTTGGCTGCGGAGCACGAGAAAAATAAGTGGTTGCGGTGCGGTGCGGTGCGGTGCTGGTGGCGGGCCTTTTGATCGCACCGCACCGCACCAGTTCCCGACAAATTTCTGAAAATAAAAAAATGAAAATGGAATTGAGTTGGATATATATACTATATAGTATAATATATTATATATAAGTATATATATATATATAATATATATATATATATATAATATATATATTTATATATATATATTTATTATATATATATTATACTATATATATTATTGAATATATATATATATAACCTTATATATATATATATATTATTATAGTATATATAGGGTGTCTCACGAGTTATGTTACAGCGGTGTATCAGCGTACCGGGATGTTTAAGTATGAAAAATGTGTAAGTAAAATAGTTTGTTATTTAATTTTATTAAGGAGGATGGGATATTTCGTTTTTGGTGTCTGCGACGCGCAAATAACGAAACGGCGCACCAAACAGGAGATGTCGAATGGGAATGATATATTTTTTAAGGCTTCTGTGAAATGCACATAAAAATGAGGTGGGCTCTTCCTTCGACATTTTTTTTATACGGTTGTTCGTTTCACGAATGTAACCATAAAAACAAACTAGACGCCCTGCATTAGACATATCATTGCGTTTAATAATTACAGTTATCATGTACAGGTTCGTAAACGCGTCATTGATACAACAATAGTTTTTAACGTGAATGTGAAAAAGGTTGAAGAAAACAATGGTATTCAAGACAGCTCATAAATATCGATTGACAATGTAATGTAATAACGTTTGTTAATTAGTTAATCTAAATTTAACACCTATGAAATCTTAATCACAGCATGCCAACAGGGAGAATGAAGTCAGGTCGTTTCAACTTGTGCATACAGTATTTTTCCAAATGTTGTTCGAAGACGCTTCAATCCACGCGAATACATGCCTTAGCCCTCTGGGCAGGTCCATCTTGCATAAATGACAGGTGATGCTGGGTTGATTCCCCTCATCGTTTGGTTACTTTGCGGCGAAGATCATCGGGGCGAGGGTTATGGCGTCATTAAACTCAGCTGTACACGGCTATGTCTTTGAGTTACCCCAAGAAAGTAGTCCAGTGGTGTTTAAGTGGGTTGACGCGTAGGCATGGGATGGACAGATTCTTCGATCCATTCTTCCGGGAAAGGTGTATGTCGAGGTATTGGTACCTCGTCATATAGGCGCATTATGTGCTGGGCAACCCGATTCACGTTGGTATTTAATTTTACGGTCGTGTCTTTAAAGGTATTATTACATCAGGAGGTTCAAAAAGGCGGTCATTGACAGGAAATGGGAGTAAACTGCTTGATCCTGTCAAATTTCCCGTGAAGAAGTAAGGCCGATTAATCCTATATTGAGTTATATACAACAAATCGTTGACATGCGTATAGGCCTTGGTGATGGGCTGTGAATGTTTATATTGGGAGGTTGTTTCATCAACCCAATGTCTGAAGTTTTCACATGTTATACCATACCTGTTATCTGTAAGCAGATCATTGGTCCATAAGTTTTTCCAATAAGTCCGGTATAAAACACTCTCATTAGAAGCAACTCAATGACAGCCAGCGAAATACTCCAGCGCCGTTGTTTGGTCTCACGATGCAACATGCACAACTGTGATGGTCCTATCATGATTCATGTTGTATTAACACACAGCAAATCGTCGTATGTATTTCATTCGTATATTTTCCTAGACCGAACTAGCCTGCTCTCACGTAATGAAGGCGTTGGCTTTTCATCGGCGTGTACCTACAGAAACGTCCAGTTTTCGACGTATGAATGTAGGACACGAACCCCTCCGCCGTACTGTGATGAGTGGGGTTTGTCGTATTCGACCCTGTTAACCTTGAAACCGTTTCTGTAAAATCTTATAGGAATGGCCATGTGGTCGGCGGTCGTCCAGAATGTGGATAACGACTTGTTACATATTCCTGCCTCAGCAATTTCCTGCCGAAGACATTCCTGTTTTTGCTTAATGTAACACCTCAACTAGTATGTGTTACTGGTCCGTGGCGTGTTCCAAATGTATGTTCCTGAGACTAAACAAACACTTTCTGAAGTTTATTTACCGTTTCACATATTTATTACCGCATATAAATTTTGTAGGTATGATACATCACTCCATATGATAGCTGGTTAGTTGGTTGTACCATTCACATTGGCCGTATTAATTAGGCTAATATCAATGTAATCCTAAAAGGGTATGCATTAGGTATTTTAATTTAATTCCTTTGGTAGCTGTATCGATTTTTTAAATACTATTGGATACACTTTGTTATTTACTAATATTTATATTTTATATTTTGGCTTTTGTAGGCACATGATGTCTACGGAGGACGTCTATGTTGTTTATGGGTGCAATGCGTGGAAACGATCAAAACCGAATCAATAATGTCGAGCAGGAAGAGCTCCTCATTTTTTTATGTTCATTTTCACGAGCTAAAAATATATCATCTCTATTTCGACAGTTACCTTGTGTTTTGTTGCTTAGGCTTTTCGTATCTGCGCGTGCGCAGACAACCAAACGTAACATATCCCATCCTCCTTAATGAATTAAATTATGCGAACTTATATTCCTACAATTCAATTTTACATCTTATACATCCGTATGGTAATACAATTACCGCATGTACATAACTTGTGGACACCTTATATATTAATAGTAATATATATAATAATAATATATATTTTAATATATAATATTATATAATATATATATTATATATATATATAATATATATTTATATATTATATATAATATTATATAATATATATTAATATATATATTAATATATCATCTATCTTTCCCCATTGACTAAGGGTAAGGTGCGTAGCATGTAGAAGAACATGACAAAGTCGAAAAGAAAGCCCAGCCTTACCGCCCCTTTAGTATAATTTAGTAGAACTCGGCTCGACAGTCAGATTTATCACTCACTAGAGCTTTCACGGGACATATATATTATATAATAGCGACGGACGCCTCACACTAGTGGCATATCTGTAAGAGTAGGGATTCATCCTGGCTCAGGTGGAACCCACAACTATACCCACCTCACAAAATTCCGCCATTCACTCCTATTAATTATGCACCTTTATTCTCGCCTCTGCAAACTCACATTTCTCTCCCTTCAGATATTCGTTTATACTGACTCAATTCACTTTTTTTCTGTCTCCAGACAATAGTTTTCACTAATCATACATTTAAAAAACAGTGGGTAAAACAACATAACTCCTCTCTTATGTAAGACCCTTGTGCACTGAAGACTTAGTCTTTGCATCCCACCAATTTTATAATTGACAAGCCACCTTACCTTGCCAGTACCTTAACTTTCTACTACAAACTCTGCATCTCTGTTTCATTTTCTTATCACACATATTCCTAATTATTTAAACTCAGAAACTTGTCCCAGCTGTGCACACATCTAACATAACTTCACCAACCTGAGGCTGTCCTCACTCACAACCATTAACTTACTCTTATCTACGTTTACTTCAAACCACCTCCTTTTACACATCCTCCAAATATTTCTACACCAATCCTCTCTAAACTCTCTTCAGATTCACTCACCAAAACCAAATCATCCGTCAATATATAATAGGATAGGTGAGGCACCTTTCTCCACTCACCGGGCCATTCTCCATATTCTAAACCATTTTGCCACCCCATTCTATCTATTCATACCCCATCCATATACTATATTGAATAACCAAATGGGGACACAAACACATCCCTGCCTCAATCCGCTATTAATTTTAAACCAATCTATTAATATTAAACCAATTTATTCTTACACACGCTTTCACTATCGTCCATGACATATTGAAATGTTTACATATATATAATTAATATATATATATATATATATATTATAATATATATATATATATATATATTATATAATATATATTATATAATATATATATATATATATTATATATTAATATATATATTATATAATATATATATATATATATATATTATTTATATAAATTAACTGGTATTCTATAAGTGGATTAAGAATTTTGTTTTTTTCAATATTAATGTATTGTTTTTTTAAAATAAATTTTAGGTAAATTACTTAAATATTTTGGGTAAACTAACGCTAAACTTAACAAACCTAACCTATTACACCTTAACCTAACTAACCCTAATTCCTAACCAAACTTTATCCTAAACTAGACTTAAAAGCCGTACAGTAAGGGGTCAACCAAACTTATATAATGTCATATATATTATATAATTATTTATAATATATTTATTATTATATATATATTATATATATAATATATATTATATATATATATATATATATTATATATTTTAATATAATTATAATAATATATAACTCTACCTTAGTATGGCTGTATTGGCTACAGATTTCATACAGAGCGATAGAAAGAATAGGAAATGGAAGGTTTTACAAATTATTTTTTGGGCAAAGAAAATTAACTGATTGTAGGATCACTTATACGTGTTTAGTAGGAACCATCAGCTGAATATTCCTATTCAGAGGTTTAACTAAAAATTAACAAGTTTTAAATGGTAAACAAAATAGTTTTCCACATTTTTATGATGTTCATATGTGTCCATCATTATTAATGGACATACAAATAGTAACGAACCTATAAATTTAGAAGAGTAGAGAAGTGCTAATTATCCGCCTCTTCTCATCATTTTTATTCCCTTGACTGTCATTGTCTGGGAATAATAATACTCTCTTCAGAGTTATTCGAGAGGAAGACAAACATAGTGGTATTGCTGATTATCATAATGATATTCTTTAAATTGAATATGGAGTATAATGAATAACATTTATGCTATTTTGAATACTACTGGTTCTTTGAAAATAGGATTAGAATTTAATTTTGATCTTCGAAAGGCCGTACTGGCAGAAAGAGTCTTTATTAAGATTTTGCAATTTATAACAAAAATTTCTAGAGAGTAGATCATGTATATTACTTAGAAAGTTAGCGACTTTAATCCTAGCCTGTAAATTTATTTTAGTTTCTTACTTAGAGCCATGGTCGAATGATGTCAAGTGTGCGGCAATTAAATCTATTTTTTTGAGAGAACTTTGTTGACTCTTTGTTTAAGATGTCACGACATTTCTAATGTAATGTTGATGACGGAGTTTGTGCTGTTCACTATCAGACACTCAAGAAAGAAACATAACTTTTTTTATTTGGCACAGCATTTTCATGGACATACAGTGGACATACATCTGTGATGCTTCATTATTTTCGACAACATTTCCAACTTAAATACGTTACTGTATAATGCACCTGTTGAACATTCAGTGAGAGGTTCGAGCTCCGACAACATAAAATTTGGCTTTCTTGAACATAAATTGTCACGGCAAGAGACTACTCAGCAGAAAACAAAGGAAAACTTGCTAGAATTGAGTATATGACCATTCGTTGAGGAGCTACTTTTGGATGATTAATTTGAGATTAGAGAGTTATTAATTTAATGAACTTTTTCGTTTCAAATTATTATTCTCTGTAGTACTTCCTTTGAGATATGTGATGAAAACGAGACCGATACATTTTGCTAGACCATTACAAAACCTAAGAATTTTCAGCTTGACGAAGCAGAATCATCCTTTACTATATTATATTCTGTTAATTTACTCTATTGGCCCTTACAAAATTTTACACAGAATGAAAGTCCAAAAATTAACAATCTGTATTCTAGTTTGAAAAACAATTTAATTCATTCTTAAATCTAGGAATTGGGGATCTTTTACTTTTTTACTCATTTTCCTTTCTACATTTTCCTTGTTTGCTGCTTTAGATAGTTGCATGTAACCACGATGTCTTCCTTCTCTTTCTGGATTTAATTACGATTTGCAAAGTGCATTGAGTTTACGTTGTCAATGGGAAACAATATTCTGAAGTAATATCAAACCACACTGGATAAGCGATACTATTGGGGAATCCTTCAAAGTTGATTTTCGAGCGAATATACTCACAATTACGAGTCTATACAATATTAAATTTTGCTAGGATTTCGAATTGTGGACTAAATTACTGTTATTCTACATAATTTGAGACGTATTGAAAGTCACTATTCTAAAATTCTAACCCCTCCCCCAGCATCCCGTTACCATCTACTTCCAAATTCCATGAGAACATTTTCTAATAGTTTTTATGGGAAGCAAATAGTGCAAATGCAAATATTTTATTATTTTTAATTATTTGTGATGCGAAAGTCAATGCGAATATTTATAAAGCATGCGAAATAATATATATATATATATATATATAATATATATATATTTATATAATATTATATAATATATATAATATATTATTATATATTATATATATATATATAATATATATATATTATATTATATTATTTATAATTATTATATAATATATATATTCTATATATATATATATAATATTATATTCATTCACACCTTTTCTCAAATAAAAAGATTTGTCACTCAAATTTATATAACAAGCAATTTTTAGCTTTAATTCTTTGTGTGTGATTTACAAAATTAAAGGTATCGTAAGGTGTTATTAAAGTACTGCATGCAAAAAGTGTTCAAGGGTTTAGTTTGGAAAATAGAATAGCTGGAGTATGATCCAGACTTTACCAGTCATGTATAGGATTGAACAATACTGTTAAAGACTGAGCGTCAGAGAGCAGCATAGAAAATATGAGACTGTTGTAGTAATGGTGTGTCCGCAAGAAACACTATCTCAATGGAGGAGGTAATGTGATTGAAAGCTAGAAGATCAGTGTACGTTTAATATCGATGAAATAAAGAAGAGTGATGCACACATTTTCACATTGAATCAGTAACGAAATAGCCTAGACTGCAACAATTTAAAAGAGGAACAGTGTGAGTGTGGTAAATCACTCCAGATGAGTGAGCCATACTTCTAAATAACACAGGGGAATCGACCCCCTGTATAAATATCAAACAGCTGAGGTGGCGTTAAGAATTCTGAATGTGCCTCAGAACACGCCATACTTTATAGAATGCTTAGTCTATAAAAAGAAGTATAAGATGAACCTTTCTACAATTTAATTGTCACGAAGAATAATAAACACCAAAAAATATTTTAAGGACAGACGAAGGTTTTGAGTATGTGTGTTTCAAAGTGAGATGTTATAATTATAGCCGGTTGTGAAAAATTATGTGGATGTGGAAAGATGGGGAGCTGAGCTTTTGGAGTTAATTGAAAACAAATCTTTGTATCTCAATGCCTTTCAAAGAAATTCGAGGAAAAGAATTTCAGATTACTAGTTGATCCAAGGGGGCCTTTCTAGCGTGAGCTAATAGTTGTTGAAAAGGACGTCTATTCAAATGAGGGGTAGTAATAGAGGTGAATCCTTCGACATTGGATGTAGATTGTGTGATGAATGCAATAACGAAGTTGATCGTTGTAATGTTTAAAAGTAGAAAGAGTTAGGAATAAATCAGAACCATGAGGTAACTCCACTATTTATAGATTTAAAGGATGAATGCGATTGGCCATTTTACCAAAATTTTAACTCTGAAAAGAATGAGGACCAAAGAGGGCATAAGCATTGGGAGCAGAGAAAAATTTGAAGAAATTGAGATGTTTTTAAACCTTTCCTGCTAAGGGTAGATTCGAAAACTTTAGAAAAGAAAAGAAGTTAGAGAGATTTGGCGATATTTTGAGGGTTGAGATTGGTTCCCTTCTTTTTGTACAGGAGCACTTTTCCAGCAAGAAAAAAAGGGCAAAGAGAAAGGCAGAGGCGGAATAATTTAACAAAGTTCAAAGTGCAAAGCTTGTAAAGCACAAGTTATATGAGACTATATGGAGAGATATACCATCAGAACCATAAGCTTTCTTAGTGTCAAGCTCTGAAAAGCAGAAATAACATCTTTTGAAGAAGTTACATTATTAACATAATTATGTTGGAGGTAGGTGGAGAAAAAGGAATATCACTGACCGTCTAGAGTGGAATTAGAGGAAAAGTTTGAGCAAACAGTTTAAGCTTTTAGTGGAATGGTTAACGGCAGTTATGCAGACGAAAAATATACTAAAAAAGGGTAAGAGAAGAATAAAAGTTATTCATTATTAAAAGATTTTTTTATTTATTGTCAGAAATTACGTGAGGGAGAGGAGCCAGTAGATTATTGCATTTTTCTACTGAGAAAAGAATTTTTTTGGTGTCATGGAGAATAGATTTTGGACGATTTGGGGATGAAATATACAGTGGCAAGGGTTTCTGGAATTTGTAAGATGACAGTTATTCCTAAAGGCAGCGTCCCTGTGGTCAAAGATGACACAGAGAACAAGCGAGTTAAACCAATGGTTAATCTTTAGGTTTGTTGAAATGTAAAGATGCATGGGGGTGACGCCTCCAATGTCGAGAGAATTAACTTGCGCTTTGCAAACACTCACCCGAGGACCCTCTCTCACGGAAACGTAAGTATTTCACATGTGGGAAATATAGAAGTAGAACCGTAAGTCGACCGTTACAGAACCGAAGGTTGCCATTTAAAACGTTTTTTCTACGTGCCGTTGTCGGGGGGTCTTTTCCCCTGCGGGACTTGAAGAGATAGAACAGAAAACAGAGATATTAGAGTGATCGGAGGAACCCAGAAGAGGAAAGAATTTAACAGAACAAAGATAAGAATTAGAGATTAGGAAAATTGGTCTAGAATGTTGGAGTTCATCTCAAAGGCGATCGGAGATCGAGTAGGGAACTGCACTAAACTGCTCAAGGTAATTTCTGGATGAAAAGCCCTAGCAAGTTCATAAATTTTTCTTGAGAATTAGAGGAAAGTAGTTGGCCGTGGGAGAAGTTGAAATAAATCAAAGAATAATTATTTCGAGAAATGTGAAGAAAGAAGATGATGTGTTGTTTTATTATGACGGTTATTTGAGCCATTAGGTAAGAATATTCGGCAAAATCTTCAAATCAAAGCCACGTTGAGTGCAAACGATTGCACACATTTGGCAAACTGCTTTGTCCTGCAAAATTGAGGGAAGAAATAGTAGGATGTCAACAGAAGTAAAGCTTGAAGTCGGAACGCTTAAAAAACTAAATTTCGGTTAGGAATATAAGATGAAGAGTTTTTGAGAGGAGGAGAGGGGTTGATGTTCAAACAAAAATGAAAAATTAGATTTAAACCGAGAAGGTTGCAGAAATTTATGAAGAACAAGGTGACCGTACATCAAACAGCGCCGGCAATTCGTGAAGGCACCTTAACTCCATACACGGAGGGCTTTCAAATGGCATTTTAATGGTGATGAAGTTTAGGGTTATTTTTGAAAGCTACCCCTATAGGCTTCTCCTAAGGCTAATGCGGAGTTGCTGCAAATTTTACACCATTTTTTATTTTTTTTTTTTAAGAGGTAAGTGTTGTCTTTGTAATTATATTTTATGGTGTGTGATAAAGTGGAGAGCTATCTTTCATCGTAAGAAAGAACATGGATATTAGCGAAAAGGGAAGTAACAATTGGGCACTGGAGTGCTAAGTAATGTACTCCATTACAAAATACACTGCACAATAGTGCCTAATTCTCATCGCTTAAGGATGCGCTACTTCTTTACTCATTAATATATATTAATATATTTTTATAATTATATTTAATATATTATATATATATATATATAATAATATATATTATAATATATTATTATATAAATATAATTTAATAAAATATAAATATATATAACATATATTATTATATTCATTATATATTATATTATATTATATATAGATTAAATTACATATATATATTATATATATAATTATATATATATATATATATATATATATATATATATATATATATTGTCGGTGCCAGGTTTGTGCGGTGCGGTGCGCTGTGGCTCGCTCTCGTGCGGTGCGGTGGCGGTTGCGCACTGGCTAAAGAGCCGGGCGGTGTTGGTGGCGGTGGCGGTAGGTGAAATGAGGGGTTGCGGTGCGGTCACTGGTGCCAACCGACCTCTTACGGTCGGAGCGGTGGGAGCGGTGCGGTGTTGCAAAAATCGGTGCTCGGACAACACTAATATATATATATTATATATATATATATAATAATATAATATATATATATATATATAATATTAGTATATATTATATATATATAATTATTATATAATATATTATATTATTATATATATAATTATTTATATAATATATATTATTATAATATATATTATATATATATATATATCTGTGGTGTGTGTATGTGTGTTGTCTCGGCTAATTGTCGACGCACACACACATAACAGGCAATATATTTTTCCGGTAATGAATCGTCAATTATATGAAGAAAACTATTGTAAGAATAAAAAGGTCCCAGTAATGCGAATTGCTCTATGTGGACTATCGGATTTTTTCTAATAAACACCGTGTAGGTTCCCGAAGTTTTTAAGTTAGAATTTTCGACATTGTTTATAGCACGATACATTATCTACTCTTCTTGAGAAGAAGCCTGTCATACCCGGATGTAGAGAAATGCCGTAAGTCTAGTTAGCTATCAATATCATTTCCGCAGAGTGAAAAATCACGGCTCTGCACTTGCCGTAATAGTTAACCCGAATCAAAATGTTCAAGTATGTATACATAGGCTCTTTTAGCAAACATGGTGATATTCAAGAGGCCAACTCCTATACTCTTCAATCGTATCGTTTAGGTTCAATTAGGCATAATAATCTTATATATTAGTATGTTTTACGTTAATAGAATTCTTTGTTGTCGGATTGATATAGAAATAATGATTTATAACTCTTGTTCAAGCTTATACATCCAGCTCAATTATTACACTAGTCCATTAACATTATGTAACTTCTAATTTGTAATAATATATCGTAATTGCTATAATCCTTTTTCCTGTCATGATCTATATCTACTGTAATGTTTTGTAATCGAACAGTTAGTACAACTTCTTTTCATCGTTACTCAATAGCATGTATATATATTACATTACCCACTGTGTCTCGATAAATTGTATCTCGTTTTATACTCTCTGGATTACGGTTGCAAGCAGTGTCAGCTCGAGGTCTGTTCGTCCAGCTTTGCTCTGTGGGTCAAATTGTTGCTCGTACACTAGAGGATAGGAGTTTTTGGAATCGAATCACTCCGTTGACAATTGCACGTGAGAGTGATAAATGGGAGGATTTAGGATCATGTAAGGGCTGAAATGCTATAGGTGACCAAGAGAGGTGAGAGTGTTTGTATCTCCACCATAGACACCTGGTTTACTTTACAGGTTAGCCCATCAGGTTATAGCATGCGGAGGTTGAGTAAGGAGTTCTGGGGTGACCTCGCCTAGGAGGCAGGAATAGGACCAAATGTTCCTATGCTTACACAGGACATAGCTGGGCGTAGTGTTACGATTTTTAAGAATGATGTTGACTACAGCGACCTATCGTTGTAAGTATATGCTGGGCATCATCCTCTCCACTTATTCCCAGTAGGAGAGTCATGGATAAGTAATTGTAAAATTGTCACTAGACGTTGTTATGCTACCATCCTCCAGGCGTATCAAACTTATATCACAGTCTGTATTGCGAGTACTGGATTCATAACCAATTGTGTATTACATGGAACAGACAAGATACTACATCCTTCTTAATTTACTCGGGCATTTCTGCCAGTGGACATTTTAACATCAGTAACACACATAGAATATTGTCGAATGGTTAATTAATCATAATATTCTCAAGTGTACTATCACAGTTCATACAGTCGTAACACGTGCTCCGCTTACAAGAGACTGTTCCACTCCTCCGTTGAACACTCGTTGCAGAGTCTTTTCATGATCCCCAATCAGAAAATAGTTCTACTTTAAACCAGCATTTGTTATAAGGATCGCCACCGACACGCATAAAGAGCTCGAACACAGCTGAGCTCGTTGAGTGCGACACTCAATTATAAAACGATATGAGAAATAACAACAACCGCCTGGTGAAGACTATAGAGTATTCATGGCCAGATTTAAGCACCTCTTTTGTAGCCACTTATCTCAACTGGACTATCTCACTAGTCACCTCATCATAGATTCTACACTTCACTCAAAAACTGAGGAAGTCATTACTGTGGGAGTCTTACTGATAGATAACCAAGTTGTTGTGAGTGCAGTGCGCGATCAACAAACACTCGAGGCTGCAATTGTTATGACGCTGCATAAAGTCAACATCACTCAACGCTTGTCAAGATGTCCGACTGCCAAAAATATCACATTGGCAACATGCACACACAGGGTGGATTTACGCCAGACGGCTGAAAATTTTGGCGTATGGATAGAAACAGACATTTCGAATGCCGACGGGTATCAATATACTATACTCGTACCATTGCAATATACGATGCAAGAATGGTACTAGATCAATTTCAGTAAGGTTCTACGGAAAGGATTTCATACTATATTCCAAATAATACTTATGTATGCGACATCAGCTAAACATACATACGTTGACTAGCTTGACCCTACAAGCACGATATCAGTTAACTACATACTATCTGCTATAATACATACTCCAGGCTGTATCCAATTTCATAATCACGTGCCTCACTGGAACACTATATTTATAGTTATAGTCTACACTCAATAAATTATTTTAAACATCAGAGACATACACGCTCTGTATTATCTGGGAGTCTTGCTTCGAGCCGTGCAATATTCTACATCGTTCTATAACACTATTACATCAAACTCAACCAAATGTGCAATCTGTTTCGTACGGTGTGTAAACCTATAATTTCACGAGCAACGCAACGTAAAAAGTTTATATGCTCTCTACCGTGTCGGATGGCTAGCTTTTGTTAGGTTATGCTATATATCAGCCTATAAATATTCTTGATATTATCGTGATTGCACTGTATATTCTTCTTCCTCACCATAATGAATACTGTCAGAGTTTAACACATTTGTTATGGCTCATTGACCAAATGTAACAAAATCTTACCTCATGTTATCGGTACACCAACGGTGTTTATATAGAAATTAGAAAGTGCTCATGAGCCATAAATATACGGCATACTGGAGAACCCTTTTCTTTTATCGTTTGCTACAGTGGTCTCTCAAACATAATTGAACTATTCATTAATAAACGGTAGATTATTTTTACCTCCGCTTTGTCTGCACCAATAGCGAGACCTATAACTCATCACACATTCACAGACCTGAATTTATATATAGGTACATCTCTCAGATCTTTATTACTCTTTACAGAATGAATCCACTATTAACAGTCAGGATTCACTCAAATAATGATACTAAAATCATTTAATACTACCTTCCATAGGAATAAACCAGAAACCTTTGATGGAAGGTTATTTAAATATAATAATTATATATAATAGTATATATAACCGTCATTATATTAATTAAAGAATATAGGATATAGGATAAGATATAACCCTTCATCAGCTCACCTCTCTAAGTTTTAATATTTCATCATCACTCTCATTAACAATTTATATAACTCATACTCTTTAGTGTTGGAAGAATCATCGGATTTTTATTCGCGCCACACAGTCGCCATCAAGTCCTATACCATCGCAGCGGCGTGCGCCGCACTAACCAGGGAGGTCGTGGGTCACATACGGGATCACTATAAGTGCCACCGATCTCTACCGACCTCACTATATAATCATCAATACTTACCGAACGCAAGTGCACGTCACCCACAAATATCCGCGCATCCACAGCTCAATTTGTCAGATGCGCTACAAAGACTCTCGAGAGAGGACCAACATGAGAGAGACACCGCACACTGAGCAGGCCGACGCCACTATGCGCGACCTGCTACGGCAACCGAGCACCGACTATATATATAATATATATTTAGAATCTTATACTCGCAATTTATAATGATGACAGGTCAAATATTATATAAATATTAAAAATAATAACTGTACAAAAAGTATTTATATATATAATAATCATTATAGTTATATAGAATTATTATTATTAGTAGTATTCTTATATTGTAGTTAAATATATTATTTATAGTATCGTTTAAATAGTAAATCAATAAAAGTAAGTCATAATTCAGGTATGTTATTTATAATTAGGTTACTACTAAAAGTACATTTTATATTATTATTATACTTATAATAAATTAATATAATAGTATATATTTCATGACACAATTTATAATCTCAATTAACTATATTATATATATGAGTATTTATATCACCATGTCAGTATAAATAACTTACCTTCCACACGATCTAAGATTGGAAAAAGAAGCTTGCTACTCATGTAAGCTCGATCCGGAGAATTACCCCACTATTGCAAGCACATTAATAGAAGTTGGATAGAACGTTTAGTCCAGTCATGCGCGAAGTGGCACTCTTCCCTAGTGGCCACAATTTATTTCTTTTCCACTTTTTTGTGGCTCATATCCCTCTCAATCGACTATTACGGTCTTTGCTCTAAACGATGTATATCGCGAGTCACAGCATACTATCCCTTTAATAAATCAAACCACGAAACTGCATAAATATTTAATGAGGCAAATTATTTGCAGTGACTCTAATTTTACTATATTAAGCTCCCTCTTAATCACTAAATACATAACATAAACACATCAATTGTATAGAAAATTTAGCAATGCGGGCATCCCGAGTATTCATTTTAGCCTTTGAGAATGTCGTCAATTTGGGTGGGTGTTCAATGTACAATTTTCAAAATAAGACCGCTAACTTTTCTTATCTTCCAGATTAGTATAACACATAGCCGCAACCTAGGTGAACACTGGCCTCCGTGAATAGGGTAGTCCTTGAGAGGTGCTGTCCAGGGAAATCTGCACCGGCCGTTGCTTTTGCTATAGAGTACCGGATCATCCCTTTCTTCAATAAAAATTTCTGGCATTTTCTTCGTGTTTCTTTTTATCTCAATTTCCAACTATTTTGTTGACACACGATTATCACCTCAGTCACTTTCTTCGCCTCCATCTAAACCCTCATCTGTTATGTGCCTAAACCGAAAATTTCAGGTTTTCTTTTAAGCGTTTCCGACTTCAAGCTCTTTACCTCTGTGTGGAACTCTCCTACATGACAGTTAAAGTCTTCCACTTAAACAGATATGCTAAAGTACAAAAGATGGACTTCAGTTTCATTTTTTGCCTCAAAATTCAAGAATGTGATTATAAGAGCTTTTGTTCCCAGAGTTGTCTGCTTTGCATTTGACTAGTTTTTTACAGAATTACTTCTCTTACACGCCTACATGTTCACACTCATTAAACCTTCTAATTAATGATTTACATCTAACATACATGTCTCTCTTTCTATAACCACTGTCTAATCATATGGGGTTCTCTTGAATTAATGTGAGTTTGGTTTTTTATAGAATATTGTATGATCTTCACTCTTCAGCTATGCTTCCCACCGGCCCAACTTGTCTGTCCTTAAACTTCTAAAAGTATAAAAATGTATTTATGAACTTGCTAGATGAGCTTTTTTATCTAAAATCCAGAAATTATACTATTGAGTCAAGTTATATGCGTTTCCATACTCCGTATCTCCGTCGCCTTTATGATAATGAACCCAACATTACTTGACGCTTTATCATAAATCTCTGATTCTTTATACCTTAGTTTACTGTGTTTATAAAATCTTTATTTCCAATCCTCTGTGGATCTGTCCGGATACTCTATTAATAGGGCCTCATGTTATCTCTCTGTTCTAACTATCTTCTTACAAGTCGTTACTGAGCTAGAAGAAAGACCCCGGTGGAGTCCAACAGGCTTGAAGATAACGTTTTTATGAGCACTTGTTATGGGCTAAAGGTCGCTAGGACTTATCAGGCTCACGTACATATCTATGATTAACATTTCTCAATTTTAATTGGGAGAAGTGGCGACGATAACATATTACAGGTTTCCCGTTAAGGATGGAGAGGTGATCTTTCGGAGTAGTGCAAAGCGCGATAGATTAATTCTCTCTGAACATGGAAGCGTGCACCCTATTTATAGGTGGTAGGTTCTACTAGGTACTATATGGAGTTATATTATATACTATCTAGATTGTGTAATATCTTATTAAAGGCTTAGTGATATTTTATTATTGATTCTTACTCCAACAATTCTCGAACTCATAAAACCTAGAATTAGACATGTGGTTTACACGTAGTGCTTTGTTTTCTCGTGCTTCTCTATCTCAGGCAACAAGGGTAACATACGTCAGTTTAGGGAATTAACTGAGTCATCTTTCAAAATTTGACCAGAATAACAGCCTTGGAGACCAGCTGTATTATTTAAGTACTTTCGGAAATCCCCAGTCGTTTGCATCCATAAATTTCATATCTCTCTCCTGATCACACAAATAATTTCATTTCTCATAATGTAGATAAAATGCAATAATCCTTACTTGGACTTTCTCTACTACCGTCATCGTAAATATATGACATTTTTCAAAACACTGTTAAATTTTTAAGCATTTGACTTCTTTCACCTCTTAACCTTTCTTTTATTTAGTATAGTTATATCCGTGTCTGCACTAATCTGCCGATTTTTAATCTCATTCCTACATCACAATGACTAAAACTCATCTTTGCTTTTCAAACCTTTTTCCTTTCTACATGTGCCGATCATAGACGATTCCAGCTGTATATTCTTCTTTCTCAACTTAAACCTCCATAACAAATATAATTTATATTAGCATATAAATAATTATAGTATTTCTTCAATTTAAGATTAGTTATTTTCTGGGCTTTTTTAATAGCATGAGCTTGACACTTAAGAAAGAGCTTAATGTTCTGAATGGTTAATCACTCCTATAGTCCTCAAATACTTGTGCTTTTCAAGCTTGTACAACTTTGCCTTGAGTTAAATTTTATTTCCGCCATACTGTCTTTCTCATAACTTTTGGCCTTTTTTTTTTCTTAGCTGGAATAAAGGTTGCTCCATAGTAAAAAAAGGAACCACATTTCAACGCCTTCCAAATGATCGCAAATCTCTCTAAACTATCTTTATCTTTCTTAGTTTTTGTTTCCTTTTATCATAGCTAGGAAGTTAAAAAATCTCAATTCTTCAAATCTCTTTTCTCTGCTCGCCAATGCTTTATGTCTCTTTAGTTTGTTTTTCTTGTCTCTAGTTTCTTGGCACTTTTTTCTATTAAACTTTACATAAATTTTGTATAAACTTTGTATAAACTTTGTGAGTTGCGTTGTTGTCACTCTTCGATAAAGGTATACTTGAGTTTATTTCTTTTCCCTATGGCTACATTTCTACTTTTCCACATAAGCCATAGCAGACCTCTCTATCAAATTGCTTTCAATCACACATTCTAACTCCAATGTCGTAAAGACTTTCACCCCACTTCTCACCATTTAACTCCCCTCAATTTTAGTGAATAGAACTGTCTATTTCAACAATCAAAATTAGCTCACGCTAGAACGAGGCCCCCTTGGATCAACTATTAATTACTGATCATTTCTCGATTTCTTTATGAGGCATTGAGAATCAAGATATTGATTATTCATTATTTACTCAAAAAGCCTCAGCCCTTCCCTATTACTTTTTCACATCCTCACATAATTTTTTTTACACACGGTGCTATAAAGTAAATCTTCTTTGCAACCATAACTCCATAACATCTTACGTCATGTCTCAATAAATTTTGGTGTTTATTTTTTTCTACGTGACCTTATTGGAAAGGTTCATTCTTATCTTATTTTTATTAAACAATCTTACTAATAATAATTTGGGTGTTACCCCGCAAAAATATGGGATAAATGAACTATCCGATACAAACCTCAATAGTATTTGATATTTAACATGAGGGGTCGTTTTCACCCTAGTATCTAAGAATTGTAAATGTGGCATCTAAATATTCATATCTATGGAGTGATTCACTCACACTGTTCTCCTCTTTAAACTGGAGTTTGAGTTCTAGTGAGCTTTTTACGTTACTGTATCAAGTGATTGCTTTTAGCATCACTCTCTTTATTTCATCGTTATTAATAACGGACACTTATCAGAGCTACTTCTGAAGCTCTTCAATACACATACCTCCCTCTTGAGTAGGGTTCTTGCGAACATTCACCCTTATTTCATATCACAGTCTCATATTTATTTCATATGCTCTCTGTAACTTGACCTCAGTCTTAACTAGCTATGTTCAATCTTATACAATGAACTTGGTAAATGATTACTGGAACTCTATCTTACACGCTAATATTCTAATTTTTCCAAAACTAACTCACTATGAAATATTTTGCTTGCAGTACTTTAATAACACCGTAACACTGTACAATAACTTTAATTTTGTAAATCACAAGAAATGCTAAAATTGTTGTAACTGTAAGCAATTTCATATCAAGCGTAACTATTTTTTTTATGAAGGAAAAAAAGGTGTGAAAGATATATATATTATAATATAATATATATAATATATTATATATATATATTATAATATTATATATATATATATTAGTAATATATATATATATATATATATATTAATATAATAATATATATATTAATTAATATATAAATATATTAATTTTAAATATAAATACTATATAATATATTAATTAATATTAATATATAATATTATTATATATAAAATATATATATATATTAATATTAATATTAATATTAATATATATTCGCATGCTTTAAATTAATTCGCATTGTAATCTTATCGCATTACACAATATTATAAATAATTAATAATAACAATTATTTTGCAATTTATGCACTCCCGAGAAACTCGGATACAACTATATATACAATATGTTCTGATGGTAACATAGTTAAGAAATTATTATAACCCAACTTTTTAGTGAGAAACTGTTATGAAATTCAAGTTGACTAGTTTCCGACCTCTAAGGAGTAGTTAACATATAATTATTGTAAGTCCACAATCGAAATCTAGCAAAATTAATTATTGTATAGACTTCGTACTTGTGAGTTTATTTCGCTTACGAAATCAACTGTTTGAATCAGCAGAATTCCCCAATAGTATGCCATTATTACAGTGTGGTTGAGATATTAAACTTCGATATTGTTTTCCCATGACATCGCAAACCGTACCAATGCAACTTTTGCAATCGCTAATTATTCTCAGAAAGGAAAGAATAGAAACATCCGGTTATGAATACTATCTAAGCAGATAAAAACAATGAGATAATATGTAGAAAGGATAAATGAGATAAATAATAAAGTAAAGGATCCCCAATTTCAGATTTAAGAAAAGGATGAAATTACTTATTGTAAAACTAATATAAATAATAACAATATATTATGGTGAACATGATATAACGAAAGTTAAATATTAGTCTTCTTCATAATTTCTAAAACAGAAATTATAAGTAAAGGATGATCTGCTTTTGTCAAGCTTGACAATTCTTGTTTTGTAATGGCAGGCAAAAAGTATCGGTATCTTTTACATTCACACAACTCAAGGAAGTACTACAGAGAGTTATTATTTGAAGAAAAGTTTTATATTCCAGAATATTCTAATTAACTTATCATAATCAATCCAAGTTTAAGTCATCTACTTCCAAACGATAATGGTCATATACTCAATCTAAGCAGTTTCTTTTGTTTTCTCTGAGATAAGTCTTGACCGTTTTAGAAAAACTATTTTCTAGAAGTCACAAATATTTTATGTGTCAGAAGTCTCTGAGAACCTCTTCACATGGATATGTAACACACAGGTTGATACGATTATCAAGTTAAAGTAATTTAATTGAAGAATTGTTTTTGATCGAGATTGAGTATTAACTTATATGACAACAGTGATTACTATCACCACTGTGTCTCTGAGAGACCCCTTCCCGCATTTGCAACTTTTTGTCTTGGATAACAGCTAAAACTCACTAATCAATAACAATTAAGTGTTATCCTGTCTTTTTTTCCTTTATCCTCACTATCGAGAGTGTCTTGAGTGAAACTAAGTTCTAGCACAATAAATTACTCGATACAAGCTTCTAGCACTGACATATAAGCATTTACGACCAATGTCGTGACATCTTTAACAATGGAGAGCTCAACTATTAACGTTCATATTTCCGAAATACTATTTATTATCACTTCGGACTGATCTATTTCACCTGTTGCCCAGGCAATACACCTATCGAATACTCTCATTGTCGAATCTCATCATATCAGTGCTTAAGTAAAAGAAGCTGCCACAATACATATTTATCACATCGGGCCTGAGAAATTAATCAGTTCCCGCTAACCTCTATTCTCAGATACTGCTGACAAAACCACTTTATCCGTTTCTTATTTACATTTAGAAAATTCCTCCTGTATAAAGAAAAGAAAACTTAAAAATCAAAATTCTCATATCATGCGCTACGAATATACCTGTGGGAGCACCCGTTCTCGTCAATGCTACTCACACTCTATCATTTTTTCAATCGTTTGCTCCATATGCCACTAACTTATCAATTCTACTGTCTCTAAACTTCTTCTAACCAAAACTTGTATATTTTCATTGTTTAATCACTTATCAATTACATTTATAGAAAGAGCTAAGAGTATTCATTAATTGATGAAAATCCAAAGTCAAACACCTTGTCTTTGTCTTACCTCGCTCGAGTACAATTATATCTTCAGCACAGATTAACTCTATCTCTTCTAACAAAGTCTCAATATGTATTCCAGCTACTACATGTGTAATTTTATTATACAATCGAATGTGTAACGACTAATCAAAACGGAACACGATTATATGAAGCATTTATATTTCATTTCATCTCAGTTACCTCACAATATTACTCATAACATCTAGTTGTGTTCATGCAGTAAACAATTACAGTTCTGTTAATAGTCAACCAATGTGAGAGATGATTGGGTTTACAACTATATAATCATATCATAAAAATCGTGATCAAACTATTGTTGTTTTTTTGACAACTGTACGTACACTAATACGAGTTATTATAGAGTTTCTTAATCTCAATGCTGAGAATTATTAGCGTCTACTTTTATCAATGATGGATTAGGGGAGAGCCGTAAAGTGAATCCTCATCGTTAATTTTTCTTGCTCCAAAAATAACTTTTTGCTACAATCCTTCTTTCCTAAAATTCTTTATCGCTTCGATGAATCTGTTAGCCAATAACCTACAACTGAAGGGGTATAATATTATAATATATATAAATATTATATTATGACTCTCCTTTTTGGTAATAGTAATAATGATATAAAATTATTATCATTCTGTACTACTTACTTCTATTAGTATCTAACACTTTTTTATAA
>JABUQX010075312.1:2500-28921 GCA_015478945.1 Trachelipus rathkii
TGGGGAAGAGCAGCACGGATATAGAAACAGAAGCACGACGGATTTCTTGTTCGCCTTGAGAATTACTTTAGAAAAGTATGGAATATAATAAACGACATAATGTAGCTTTTATGGTTAATAATTAAAAACTGTTAAAACAACAAAAGGATATGGGGGGGGGGGGGGGAGAGTGGGGGGGGAGTGAATAAAAAGTTGAGAGGAGCCCTAGAGAGTTTGTATAAGAGTAATAAATGTAATGTAAGAACAGAATATGAGAATAAGGAATGGTTTTAGGGGAGAACTGGAGTCAAACAGGGAAGCGTGTTGTCACCAATTTTGTTTGTAGCATATCTGGATGTAGTGATAAAGAAGGTGAGAGAGGATATAGGAGATTAGGACTGATATTATGGCATGCGCAGATGACTTGGCATGCTGGAGCGAAGAGGAAGATAGGTTGAGAGAGGTGGTAACATGTTTTGCCAATAGGCTTAGAGAGGCGGTCTGACTATGAACACATAAAAACTGAGATCATTGTGGTTAGTAGGGGAGAGAATGGGAGAGCTGAGAGTGATATGGAAGGCGGACTGAGATTAGATTGCGGAGAAATGAAAATACTTGATGTGGAGTATTTGAAGAGGAGGAGAAAATTGTACAGGTATAACAAATAGAATAGCTCAGTATGGGAAGCTGTAAAGAGCAGGGTCCCCATACTGAAAGATAGACAAATGAACATGGAGGGAAAAGGGTGATATTCGACGAAATTTTAACACCGATTCTACTATATAGGGCAGAGAGACATGGAGTATGACCACAAGAGAGGATAGTAGAATACAGTCGGCAGAGATGTAGTTTTAAGAGGGATAGTGGGAAAGACTAGAAGAGACAGACAAAGAAACTTAAAAATAAAGGAGGAGTGAAGTGTAGGCTAATAAATAAGATGGATGCACCCAGATTGAGATGGTGGGGACACCTGAAGAGGATGCAAGAGGAAGATGGTCATGATGAGATGGGAGTGGAGACAGTAAGTGGAGAATCATTGAGAAGCAGGAATGCTGTCGATGCTGGAGAAGAGAAGAGGGAGTCCTGGAGGATAGAGGAAAATGGAGAAGAGCTCTGGCCCCTTTGACAGGGTCTTGACCTTTCCTGGGAGCTGTTGTAAGTTGTAAATTATATATATTATATATATATATATATATATAATATATATATATATATATATATATATATATATATATATATATTATATATATAATATATATATAATATATAATATATTATATATATATATATAAATAATATAATATATTATATATATAATATATATATAATTTAACTCGATTGTTTTATGTTGACCTTTGTTGCCAACTCTTCTAGCAGTTGATTAAAAAAAATTAATCGCCTTAATAATGAGCCCCTTCAGTATTGTCAGCCACTTTTGAACCATTTCAAAGGGTTTTTCAAATAGGTTTCGGAAGTTTCTCAATCTGGATATATGCCATGAAACTAAACTAGCAATATTAGCTTCTGTGTCAAATCCAAGATTCAACTTAAAGTGGCTATCAATTCGATTAACAGTGACATCAAAACTACTGCAATGACCAGAGGAGTCCAAGAAATGCTGGTGAATTCTATAAAGGCCCTCCAAAAAAGATAGCCCAAATAGCATGACTGATTATGCAGTTTCTGAAAGTAGTGTCGATGACTTTTTTGATTATGAAATATCAACTGGCATTACCACGACTACAAGCGAAGATTCGATGAATATGGAGGTTTCTCAAATATTTTGCCGAATAAAAATCTTCACTGGAATCTCTACGTCATTTTCCTGGTGTTTTGCAGTTTTTCATTTTTTAATACAGCACGCCACAACCATCATTTGCATCAGTAGAAAGACTTTTCAGTTTGGTAGGTTATATTCATTCTCCTAAAAGAGGCAGACTGTCTGAAGAAATGCTTAGCAGTTTGATATTTTTAAAGGAAATTCAGTGTAAGAGAAAATCAGGTTTCCTAATTCTTTTTTTAGTATCTCACATATTTCTCTTACAATTGTAGCGTATATATATATATATATCAATATATATATATATATATTATATAAAGATTTCCATAAATTCTCATATAAATATATAATATACACATATGAAAACAACAAATAAGATCTATATATATTATTATATATATATATCGGTATATATTATATATATATATATATATTATAATATATATATATATATATAATATATATATATATAATATATATATATAAATATATATTATATATATATATATATATACCTATATAATATATATATATATATATATATATATATAATATATATATATATATAATATAATATATATAATATATTTTTTGGGTAACGCAGAAGATGTGCCACAACGTCTTGTTTATATATATATATATATAATATAATATATATATAAAACGGATATTGTATAATCTTAGTCTTTAAGTATCTAAGATTACAATGTTCGGCATACATTTATGTATCGTTATCGGTATCGCCAAAGAAGGTAAGCAAGTATCGGTGTTCGGTATCGCTAAAGTAAATTTTTGTGTCCCAACAAAACAATATCGCTTAAGCAAATTAATACGAAACGCGTACATCAATTATAAATACAATACAAGATATATATATATTATATATATATATATAGTATATATATATATATATATATAATATATATATATATATATAATATTATATATAAGTATATATATATATATATATTTATATATATTATTATATATATCCGCATTTGACAATATTTCTATCTATCTGACCTACTGTAATGTTCTATATAGCGTTTCTTTCGTATTTTGCTTACGAAACGTAAGAAATGCTCGGGTTTGCGTTCGTTTTTGTTTAACCCGAAAATCGTAAAAATCCTTAACAAAGTAAGGAATATTCTTAATCCTATATAGGTTCTATTTCCTGTGATTGCAGAATTTAGCACGTTCTTACGAAATATGTAAACCAAAAAATGACGGCGTGGTAGGCCGTTTGATATTGATGAATATTTTATTTAATAAAATCAGCTTTAAATCTAATTTCTTCAAATCGATAAACTCCATCACAATAGTTGATCAAGTTTTTGTAATATAAACCATTTGTTATTAGTTTTATTTCTGTTTATCCGAAATCGACGAGCTCCATCACAACAGCTGATTTCAATTGTTTGCAAATAAAAGTAAACCTCGCAAGAAATTGTGTTCGTTTTTGCACGAAATTCAGGCAATTAGTACAGGCAATCAGGAGTGCAAAAGAAATCATATAGATATTAAGTGTATGTTTAAGTGTTTTTATATAAAAATATTCCAAATTTTTAAGTTCTTCACCTTTAGAAGTATTTTGAAGAATGGAGAATTTTTGAAGAGATATACAAATTTTTGAAAAAACATGCGGTGCCTATTGAGGTCATAGTGATCTCTGACAGCTAAATTCTCTGGTTGAGAGTTGGGGAGATTAGTTCGAAAAGAAATGCCCATGCGTTTGAAGGCTCGCATCTTTAGTTGTAGGAAAGTTTGACCTACATAGTCGATGTTACAGTTGGCACATTTATATTTGTAAACGATGTGTGACCTCAAGTTCATGGTGATGCTTTCTTTAATCTTAAAGAAACTGCCAATTGAGTTGGTTAATAAAAGATATAAGAAACTTGCATTGTGAAAAGTTTTTGTTTAAGATATTTCTAATCTGAAAGTAAAGATCATTGAAATGTATTGAAGGAAAGGCGAGCATAAACAGGAAGTTTAGGAACATCATATGCAGTAGTTTTAGGGCGATAAATGTTATCGAGAAACGTGTAAACAAGTTTATCAAAAACGTTAGAGGGATAAAGGCTAAACCTAGAAAATTTTCAGAGAAAGGGGATTTCTTCATGGAAAACTTTCAATCAGAACAAATAACAAAGCTGTGTCTGCTGGACCTTCGATCCTGCAAATTTTATGAGTAAAGGAGATAGAAATACAGAAATTAGTTTCAAGTAAAGTATTAGTGGGCTTTGCGATAAAATAGAAAGTAGCAAGTCCCATAACTATTTTAATGGACTATTTCTTAGTTCTGTTATCCTTTAATCATAATTGTAATAATACGAAAGCGTTTGGCGATAGAATGATTTTTTAGTATTTTCTTTGCTCTTTAATTTAGACCGTTTCTCGTTTTTTGTCCAATGTCATTTGTGCTTACGCTCGATAAGAAATGCTCTCACACAGTTTTAGTAGTAATTTCCTGTTTCAAGGTTTACACTTTCTGGAAAGTCAAGGAAAAAAATCAGTCAGGGAAGTTCAGGAACGTTTTTAGATATGCTGAAAGTCAGGAAATTCCAAAAAATCCGGGAAATTTTAAAAATTTCAAAACATATGAAGAATGAATGATCCATGTTTATTATTTTTGGATATATTTTTTTTCTTACTGTATATTGTGGAATGAGAGATGTATTTGATAAATGAATGAAAGATGGGCGAGGAACGGCATCCCATAAATCTACTTCTATCCTGTTTCTCTTTCTATTTTTAGTTCACTATTTACCTACTCTTCTTCCTATTCTGTCCGTAGAGATTGTTCCAAGTTCATCCTTCCGATTGAAGATGATTGTATATGGATGTGTTTTAGACTGTATGACTTATGACTTAATCTGTTTATATCTTTTTTCTTTTTAAGGGATTGTTATTTTTTATATATATATTTATAGTTTGTTATAAGTGATTTTTGGATTTTTGTGCAGATTGACAGCCGAAAATCTCTCAACGACCAAACCATTACAAAATGTTCTGGTTCAACACCAAAGATGTATTTCTAAAATGCAAACTGGCATTTTTTAAAATGCTTTCCTTAGAACGTGAATCATTTTTACGAAAGTTCCAAACGTCAGACCCACTTGGTCCATTCCTGTTCACAGATTTACAAGTCTCGTCTAAATTTATGTTAAGATTTTCTTAATCCAGTAAATGCGCTACAAACAACTAAGCTTTTTGTATTAGATTTACATGACAAAGACAATTTGCGTGATGTAAAAGGTATTAATCTTGGATTTCAAACAAAAAAAACTTCTCAAAGAAGTCACTTCGAATGAAAGTAATATCCTAAAATTCAAACTTGAATGCCAGACTGTGCTAATCAAAATGACAGAAAATATATTAGAAAGATGTCCTCTGAAGTACAAGCCTGTCCAAGGGCTCTCATCATTGGATCCTAGTATAATTTTTCATCAGCCAGAACAAGGGAAACAAAGATTTGTTTTATTGCTAGAGGCATTGTACACCAATAACTGAATCACAGATCTGTTGCTGATAAAGCAAAAGCACAATACACTCTACTTTGCTTGAGTTCATGTACATAGTATATTAAAATTACAAATATTTTTTTGGATGGGGATGTCCTTTCTAAGAGACATGTATGAATTGTTTTTCTTTTCTATATGTACTGGGAATCAAATGTTATGCGGAATTGGTGGCAATTGTTTAAATTAGGACTGATATTTTTTCCCATGGAAATGCGACGGTGGAAGGAGGGTTTTCTGTAAATAAAGGCAAATTTTTAGTAAGGAATCTGAAAGAAACATAGTCTGATTTCTCAAAGAAGCAGTGCACAATGCTATAAGAACTCATAAAGTATTCATAAGTTCCTATCACTCAAAAATGTTGACAAATGTAAGAGCTGACCATATGAGATATGAAGAACATCTCAAAGAAAAAAAGAAAATTATTCATACAAATCAATAAACTTGAAGAGCAAAGAAAGATGTTAAAACAAAGCTTTGACAGAAGACGCTATAAAATTCAAAAATTCAGAGGCTTGAGAAGAAAAAGTTTAACCTAATCTCCCATTTAGAACTTTGTGATAAAGTGGACGTTATTTCACCTAAGGCTATTATGTAAGCTTTAAATTTATTTTCTTTTTGTATTATAAACTGTTTACTTTTGGAAAAAAAAAAAAAAAAAGTGCGTTGGACGGCTATGGGAATATCATCTCTCTACAAAAAAAAAATATTTTTAAATTCATCCATGATGATGAAGCAATTTTTAAGTAAATTTTTAATAATTTTAATGTATGAAACTGAGTGAACTGAGTAAATGGGCTGCAATAATGATTAATAGATATTTTATTAAAAAAAATAAATAACGAACACGCTGGTCAGGGAAAATTTTGCTGAAATTTGGCCAGGGATAGTCAGGGAATTCAAATTTAAAATTCATAGTTCAAAGTGTTTAAACGACCGCGATTTCGTGCTTGGTTTACTTTTGTTTTTAAACAATTGGAATCGCTGTTGTGATGGAGCACGTGGTTTTGGAAATAAACAGAAATAAAAAATAACAAATGATTTATATTGCCAAATAATGGATCACTATTTGTGATGGAGTATCCATTTGGGTAAGAAATTAGTTTAAAAGCTGGTTTTATTAATGAAACATCCACCAATTCAGACACCAGCCGCCATTTGTTTGTTTACATTTTTCGTAGAAACGTGCTTAAATTCGGCAACCAGAATAGCAACTTTACAGAATTAAGGAAAATTCTTATGTTTGGTGATGAGCATTTCTTGCGATTTTTCGGTAAGTTTTGACAAAAACGAACGCAAACTCGACATTTTCTTACGTTTCGTAACACAAATACAAAAAAGAAAAAAGGCTATATATATATATTATATATATATATATATATAATATATATATATATATAAATATATATATATAATATATATATATATATATATATTATATTTAGCCATATTCATAGGAGTAGGAGTAAAAAGATATCGGTTCGCAAAAATTCGGTATCGGCAATCAGGCTATCCGGTAGTGAAAAAATTGTGAGTACTTGTATCGGTATCGGTATCCGGCCTCAAATTTTGGTTCGGTGCAACACAATCATATATATATATTATATATATATTTATATTATATATATATATATAAATATATAATATATATATATATATATATATTATATATATATATATATATATATATACTAAAGTTAACTTTCTTTAAACACTTTTGAAAATATTGCTGAATCGTGTGAAGTAAAAAAAAACTGTTCACCAGTATTGGGAGATATTTTTTAAACATTTTTCCTCAAAAATATTCCCTGCTTCTTAAAATGTAAATACTTTCTCTGAATATATATGGAGGAGACTGAAAAGGAGAGTAATTTTTGGGCTTTAGTATGCCTATGTTGGGAATTTAGCTTTTGTTTACTTTCCACCACATTAAGGATTCTTCTTTTCCCAATTCAAATTGATTTTTTCTGGTAAAAAAAATTTCAATTTTCTTTAAGAATTTCCCCTTTTGAAGTGTAGATTTTCTTTTTTTTCCTCTTACACTAACTGACTCGCTGTCACTTTCTTCAAACTTATAAAAACTAAGTAACTTTGCAGTAGTTTCTTTTCTTAATGCTCCTGATGATTTTGATGTACTTGCATAATCGAAGTTTATTGTAGATAATGCTCGTTTCTGAAAATGACCCATCGCCTGAACCTTCTTCTGTACTGCTACTACTATTAACACTTTCCTCTACCTTCAATTATTTGCATATTTCTTCAAGCATCCATTTCTACTCAATTCTCTTATTTCATTAGAAAATAAAGTCAGTTAGTAACCTTGGGTCTACTACAGTATTTAAAAACAATTATCTTTTTTTGATATATGTCTATTGATCTTTCTTTTCCTTTTATTCATAATCTAACAACTCTAATGCTTCTTCAGCCTTTATTTCTCTGCTGTCATTCCTCAGGTTTGAGAGAATTGCTGGAGAGCTCAAGTAAATGTAGAATAATTTTGATGATATATTGATTTTCCGTAGCCATGAGAAATGGTTGCAAAACTCTTCGAATTTTTCAAGTATTTGCCATTTATTAGCGGTCAAAGCTTAAATGATTCTTTGTTCTATAATATAAACTTGCAGAGGTCTTTTCAAACATTCAATTCTTTCTAGAATCAAATATGTGCTATTACACCTTGTATTAACATTTTGAATTGGCATAAGTGGGCTTGCAAGATGTGGATCCAAGTCTATTTGTATTCTTTTAAGTTCATTACAGGTTAAAAACACTGAATGATTGATGTGTACAAATATTCCATTTCTTTATTAAATCACACTGTTCCTTGAGAAAATAAGGCATCTTTTAATAACAATTGAAGTTTGTGAATAAAACAAAGAAAAATTGTTTATCCTGCTAAATCAGTTCCAAGTTTCATGTTAAATGCTCCATCTCGAAGGATCAAATGGATTATGTTAGGAGGAATTTCCCGATTATTCATCGTAATTTCAAAACTCATAGCGATTTTAATTCCAGAAAGAGAACCTGGGAATACTTGCAATGGAGTACACAGTCCATTTTTTCAAACTTGCTGGTAAGCCAGAGTGCAGTTAAAGAAATATATGACTCGTTTGAAATTATTAACTCTCGATATCTCTGTAGTAAATGATATCTGTAAGCCTTAGATAACTTCTCGATTACTGCTGATCACAATTTCCCTGTATGAAGTTGGTAACATTTTTTCTACAAAATATTTTCTACTAGGAGTAAGATATTTTGGTTGAAGATGGGCATAAGTTTCTATGACATCGTTCTCCTCTGTGACTGAATTGGCTGGTTACTCATATGCGATAAAATTCATTAATTTTTCTTGATTTGGGGTCATAGGATAGCCAAACTCATTTTTTTGGGGAGAAACTCTCCTCAAAACTCACTTATTTTACGGCTTGGATGGATCTATTGCCCTTTTGTGGTTTCCCCTGTTCTAGAAATACAAGACTCTCCCTTTACTATTAAAATTTTTTTGGACTTCAGATATCTCTCTTCAATGATGATTCCCATATGTTTCATCGAATGGCGTTGGTACTAAATATAAAGATTTTATTTGAAAGTTATATAATATTTTTTTTTTTACATTCTTTATTAGTTAAATGAAAGTTCAGTAAGAAAAATTCCGGTTCCGCCGGAATTTTTTTTTGTGATTCCGGCTAATTCCGGTTCCGGCCGGAACTGAAAATTTCAGTTCCGGTACACCCCTAATATATATATATATATATTTATTATATATATATATATATATATATATATATATATATATAATATTATTATATATATATAATATATATAAACTTATATATATATATATATGTATATGTATGTGTATATAGATATATATATATATATATATATATATATATATATATATATATATATATATATATATATATATATATATACATTATATATTATATATATATATAATATATTATATATATATATATATATATATATATATATATATATATATAATATTGTGTGTGTGTGTGTGTGTGTGTGTGTATTTATTAGTATGTTTTTAAATGCTTTTACTGCACAAAAATGTGTTCTGCTTTATCATTAGCGGAATAATTCGCCTTCACAGGCAAGCACAAAATTGTTTATCCTATAAAACTACAGATTAAAACACTTGTAAAGGGATTTGAAACAAGTATAAAAAAATCAAACACAATCAACTTAGCCGATAAAGTGAAAAATTCATATATATCCAACAATGGTAAAAACACATTTTTAATTTTGATGGAAATTTTTACGATGTTTTGCATTTGATTTTAAAAATTAACAAACTATTATTAGGATAGATTCAAATTTTGAAAACCATAGCAACTACAAATTCTCATTCGCAATTCAACGTTCCCAAAATTTCTCGCTCCAAGCATCGTCAGATTTGCAGGCTACAAGCGAAAAAAATCTGTAAAACAATATTTGTGTGTAATATTCAATAAAAAAAAAAATATAAATTAATATACAAATACGAAATATATATATGGTAATTATTTCCAATAACTGCCTCTAAACAGATTTTTATGAAAATTACAGCATAGACTCTAAAAAAATAGTAATGAAGAATAAAAAAAAAATTATTTGTCGGTCTCTTTAGGAAAAAAAGTTACAAACTCTCAAAGTTTAGAATATTCCCATAGGGTTTTCTTATACTAGAACTGTGCGGAATTTCGTTTTATCGCAATTTACGATTTTAATGAATTTAGAATGCGCGAGGCAAGATAAGACTATAACCCACAGAAACCATAGTGTAAAAAGCGAAATAGTCAAAAAAATATAAATGCAACAGAAATTTATTCCGTAATATATATACAAAAATTTAAGCATATTTTATCAGTTTAATAATTTTTAACGGTTTTGGATAATAATTTTTAATAATTTTTGACGGTTTTGTAGTTATTTTTTTTTTGCATTACGTATATATTTAGCTATGTCTTATTTAAACTATATATATATTATATTTATATAATATATATATATATATATTATATATATATATATATATATATATATATATATATATATATATATATATATATATATATATATATATATATATATATATATATGGTCAGATTTTTTTCATGCTCACAGTATGTAACTAGAGAACGGCAGGTCTACTTAAACCAAATTCATACTATTTGGAATCAGCCGAAAATTCTATGGATGGGAAATTTTTAACAAATATTTTTTTATTTTTTTTTTTTTTTTTTTTTTTTTTTTTTTTTTTGAAATAAAATTTTTTTTTTTTTTACTAAAGGAATACCTTTGGTAAACCGCAAAGATGGGAGGAGTCGGGGTCCTCTCGGCCTCCCGGTGGACGACAAGGGGGACTTCGTCCCCCCTCCGGGGTGGGTCTCCGGAACCCCCGCTCGCTTTGGTCTTTGGGTGTCGCGGGGGTTCTCCGCCATCCCCTCCGGGTATGAAACGTCCCCCTCTCTGTCCCCTCGGCTCAAGCCCCCTAAATTTGGTGAAATAATTGGTTTTTTTTTGGAAAATTTTAATTTTTTTTAGGGGCTCGAGCCGGACGGGGGACAGAGGGGAGGATGAAGTCCCCCCCGTCGTCCACTGGTCAGGAACCCCGGACACCAAAGCCATAGAGCGGGGGTTCCGGAGACCAACCCCGGAGGGGGGGATTGACCTACCCCGTAGTTCCCCGGAGGGCCGAGAGACCCCGACTCTGCATCTTTGCGGTTTAACCCTAGGGTATTCCTTTAGTTAAAAAAAAAAAAAAATTTACTTCAAAAAAAAAAAAATAAAAAAAAACAAAAAAAAAAATAAAGTTAAATCCCATCCTTAGAATTTTCGGCTGATTTCCAAATATAATAATTTTGTTTTACTGTAGGACCTGCCGTTTTCTAGTTACATACTGTGAGCATTAAAAATATCTGACCATCTATATATATTATATATTATATATACATATATTTATTATAATTTATTTTATATATATATATATATATATATATATATTATATATATATATATATAATATATATATATATATATATATATATATATATACAACTCTGTATGTGGACACAAATAATATATATTTACGTCGAAATAAACTAAAAATTAAAATTAAAATGAATTGGAAAATAAATCAAATAAAGCTCCAAAAAATAAAAAAAAGTAAGTTCTTTTTTATATGCAAGATGCCGAATTTTTTTTTTAATTTTGCTATTAATATTCCAACCTTTCAATACTAACTTATTTTGAGGAGACCATGTGTTTACTTAAGGTCCTATTATGATATATATATATATATATTATATATATATATATATATATATTATATATATATATATATTATATATATAATATTAATATATATATATATATATATATAATATATATATATATATATATTGTAGTGTGTGTGTGTTGTGTGTGTTTTGTTTTCTGCAATCATTTTTCAATTATTTAATTTAACAAACTTTGTAAACGACGTAGGCTTCTAAATAAACTAAAACCCTAGCCTAAGCTTCAAAAGGCGGCAAAATAATCAGTTTTAAACTTATGTGCGGAATATTATGCGCATATACGGCCACATATTTTTGTAATTTTTGTGATAAAAATGGCAGGTTGTTCTTTATCTGATAATACAGTAAGTAAGTGTTTAGGGTGCACATATACAAACTATTCATTTACTTTATTGACTGCATCTAATGAGAAATTAATGCAATTTTTATATTGCCATAATGCTATTCCCCAGCAAAAAAAATGCCCTAAATGTTATGCTGAGATGTACTTAGATAGTAAGAAGAAAGCATTTAGATGCAAAAAAGGAGAATATAAAGTGTGTAAAAAAAAAAAAGAATTTATGAACAGTGTGATACGTTTGTTTCTCAGTTAAAGGGTACTTTCTTTGAAAATGCAAACTTATCGATTCCCGTTATTTGTAGACTCACAATGCATTGGGTTGAACTGAAACCACCCCGTCAGAGTTTCTTGGAAAAAGAATTAAATTTGTCATCAAAAACCGTTGTTGACTGGAGCAACTTCCTGAGAGAAGTTTGCCTCCATTTTATTGAAAAGAATTCTGAAGCCATAGGAGGGAAAGGGAGGGTGGTAGAAATTGATGAAGCAAAAATAGGAAGAAGAAAATATAATAGAGGACGTGTTATTGAAGGCAATTGGGTTTTTGGTGGGATTGAGAGGGAGACTAAAAAAACGTTTATTGTCTCTGTAGCTACAAGGGGCCATGATACTCTCTTGCCTATAATCAAGAAGTATATCCTGCCCGGTTCAACAGTTATGAGCGATTGTTGGAAAACGTATGATTGCCTAAATTTTGAAGGTTATAAACATCTAACCGTCAATCATAGTTACAATTTTGTTGATCCTGACACCGGCGCGCACACACAGAACATTGAACGTGTTTGGAGAGAAGTTAGATCGAACGTACCGAGATACGGAAATAAAAAGCACCATCTTCAAGGTCATATTGCAGAGTTTCTTTTTAAAAGAAAATTCACTGCTCATAAAGAAAGAATCCATCACATGTGGTTGGCAATTGCTGATCTGTATAATGGCTCTTCAGTTCAAGATCAACAGGAAATTCAAACTGAATCGGAAGATTCCGATACTGATTATTAAGGTTAGCATATATATATATAATATACAAATATTTTTAATATTAATATATATATATATATATATATATATATATATATATATATATATATATATATATATATATATATATATATATATATACTGGCAACTATGGTCTAGTACATATACTGGCAACTATGGCTCAGTTGATCTGGCAACTATGACTATGCTACTTTTTTTTTTCCTTTTACAGTCTTGATTCGCACAAGGTGCGATGATGCGAAATGACTTATTGGTTTTGATGCGATATTATATACATAACTTTGCGAGTTTATGAGTAACTTTTTTGACTAAAGACACAATTGAGATGCGAGCTTAATTATTGTATTTAGTAATTACCTCTTTATGTCATTTACTATTATTGATAGATGTACGTAGCTAGTCATGTGACTAATATTGCTCAATAAAAGACTTTGTACTGTTGTAGTGAGGCAGTTATGAGTTGAGAATCATATACCTAATATAAACAAAAAGAAATTATATACACACTATTTCAGTCGTAAGAGACCTATGCTGTATCATAACTTCGAGAGCTAATGATCTATATATGACTAAGTCACTCAGCTAGGCTACTTATTATTGTCGGTATTCTAGACACCGACTAAATATATTTAGTAGATCGTATTGGAACTTGATATTTATCCTGAAGAGTAGGCAAGTCTATCAATCGGTGACCATGTGCAGATCGTTATATGTATACTTGTACCTAAACAAACTACTGTTGTAAATTTGGCAAATATCTATTAGATTTAGAACAACATATAATGTGGCGAATGGTTTGGCGCAGGAAGCTGTTGTCGAGTGAGTTTAACTATCCAGTATTGCAGCAATTATGAGTCATCATGAAGAGAGGGTCCAATTTGAGCATTTTAAGAGTGAGTAGCCAACTCAGTTGTCATCAACTCTTATCGAACCTTACGAGATAAGCGCTGAGGTCTATAAAGTCTATATAATTATCTACGAGACACAATTTGATTATACACTATATTAACATGTAATAAATCATAACAGAATGATGACATACCAAACTACAGTCTTTTCTGACACGTAGTAAGTATCAAAATCACCTATCGATCTTGGTGCGAGTTATTTATCATGGTTAATGTTTGTGCACGCTCACTCTTATCTTGTGCTATTTAGCATATTTGAAAACTTATGTTTTTTTGAAAAATAATCGATTCAAAATCTAACAAAACCATATCTAGACTATCTTCAATATCTTCAATTTTTTTTTTTTTTTTTTTTTTGAAAAAAGTGAATCTATATGGCTATCAGAAATCATGTTACATTTCAAAGAAAGCTCTCGAAAAACGTCACTAGTCACTCCGAAGTCATATTCACATACTTCAACACTCTATTTGCAGGGCAGAATATTAGCTCTACAGACGATGAGATAGCATATCTCTCACTTAGATACATTTTTTATGCTCTATATATAAAAAACTATTCTCTTAGTTTAATATATTCAATAACAAATTTTTATTGAAAATATTCGCATATATAAGCAAAAAATAAACAAAAATTAACATAAACTTATCTAGCCTATTTCCAGCACGTCACTGAGAAATATTAAAAGAGAGAGCAAAAGTCATAGACATATATCAAACATGCGAAGCGTCTCACTGGGTAAGCGGAGGAGAAGGCTATCAAAATTTGAGCAACATTAATCTCCTTTCTGAGAGAATAACGTCATCATAGAAATAAATTATAATATATGAGTACGTATTCTGAGCATATATATCTACATTATCCGCACAACAGAGAAATAGTGAGAGGCAGATTGAAAGTTGAGACCCATCAGTCTGCACATCTCGAGAGTAATGCAAAATTTAAACTCCACAATTCTGAATACATGATGAGATATAAATTGAAAGATTCTACTACATTGTAAATTAGTATATAGTTACAGTGTAGTCTATTATTAGAAACAATATGTATGTATGTGATAGTCGAGTCATTTGTTATAAATATATGTGCTCTGAGCAGTGTGTATAAAGTGAGATGACTACCTCAAGACTATGAAATAGCACTTTGTTCCTGAGAGCGGTCTTCACATACATGTTAGATGAGATACGAATAGAGTATGCTCTAGACATGTGTTCTCGTGTATTATTTTTTATAATTATTAATTAATTATTTAAAATATCACATAAGTATGCTAAAGGCAACTGATGGTATACGCAATTTTTGATACCAGATGTACCTACTTAAAACGTGACTGAAACTTTAGTCGGGTCTACTTCATGGTGATATGTTTTCCTATATTATTAACTAATATTTGTATACGTTCTCTGTGAGCTGATAATAGAAATGTGATATATCTGTATGTTATGGTTAAAGATAGTTTAGTGTATTGCTGTAACAGTATCTATTATAGCGTATAATTTATTAGACTAAGCCAACTGTAGTTGCTCAAGAGGGTATATGTTAGTAGTTAGCATACCAAGGTAAAGTAAGTACTTAAGCTATGTTGTAAATGATAGCTATGGTCTGCGCTGTGACGAATGACTCTCAATATTGTAGAGTGATAGTGTGAGTATGATGTGTAAGACATAGTCATACTTACGCGCTCTATGTTTATGTGTTTTTGCAAGTGTATTAGATAAGTAGGATGTATAGTTTAACGTATTAGTGATATTGAAACTGTTAAGTGAGAGAGGTTGCATAGACATGGATGTGGTATGAGCATGATTTCATAGTTGATTTATTGAAGCGTGAATAGTGTATTATGAGTTTGAGCAATGAGGAGCCGCAGCAAGTCGTAATGAGAAAAATCGTCTATATAGTGACTTCTTGCTGCCTCTTTTTTCTTGTGTTCTTTATCTTGGATAGGATAATTAAATAAAATATCAACATTGAAATATTAGAAATATAAAAGACAGTCAGACCACATGGGCCTATCGAGACTTTTCCAAGTCAAGCTAATAGAACCAATTACCAAACAACATGCTCATGCAAATCCACAAAGAACCTAGGGCTTGTAAGAAATAAAAAAGATAAGCTGATTAGTTTATACCATAAAGGTAGTATAAAAGGAACATGTTTTTAAAATAATTCTGCATAACCCATTCGATAACACCCCTTGGGGGGGGGGGGTTTGTCATACCCTTGGGGTTTTGACTAGTTACCTCGTAGGGAGCAAGAGTGATATATAAAGAAGTAGGAGCACGAGGAATATAGTGGAATATCACTCCTCGGCACGAGGAGAAGATTAAGAGTAGAGAAAAGGCATAAAGAGTCGGAGTTATATAATATGGCGCTTACGGTTTTATACGACAGGAACGTAGTGAGGAACAGGTTTAGTAGAATAACTTAGATTGATAAAGACGACTTATAGTAAAATATGAGGCTACTCAAGTAAGCAATCGGTCAGTCTATTGATGGACTCGGCTTTGCACAAGACTAATGTCGCAAAGGTGCTTTGATGTATGATTGCATGTACGAGCATTGTGTGGGTTAGTATATAGTGGGCTTTATGATGCTGAGACAAGTCGTCAGAGATAGCAATCCAATCAGAATAGTGGCGGCACTTTTTACTAGTCACCTGATCATTTCCTTATGTTCTTATGTTTGAACTGTCTTCCAGATAAGAGGGATCAGACGAGAGGCAAAGGAGTGTCAAGTTGGGAATTAGACTTTGAAAATTCGTGAAAGAAAATTTGAGACTAGCATATTTCTAAAGGGAAGACTGATTGTGGATGCAAAGAAGCTTAGGGCTTTTTTAGGAGACTGCTACCTGATCAACGAACCGCCTCGTAAAAGAGAGCAGGTAAAAAGGATAAAAAAAAAAAAATGAGGGGAAACTTTTCAAATAAGAATAAAAAGAAACGATTGAGGGGATGTTATCCAGGTGCCAGAGTTAGTGATATCGTGGATAGGATAGTTAGAGAGATTGATTCTACAAATGTTGATTCAAATGTGATTGTGCATGTAGAATACAAATGATGTAGGACATAGAAGGTCAGAAGAATTTAATAGCAGATTATAAGAGATTGATTCAGAAGATGAAAGCTATTTGGAAAAGGTGCATGATTTCTGGATTTTACATAGGTTAGGTGCAGGTCAGAAGGGGGAGTAGGGCTTTAGATGTAAATGAAGGATTAGGAATTATGTTTTTTCAGAAATATTAGACTTCTGATATCTGATGGGAGAGAATTTCTAGGATAAAGATCTTTTTGTGGCAGGCAGATGGAGTTCACTTGAGTCGTAAAGGTGTTTGGCTTTTCGTACCAGTTTTGAGACTTGTTTAGCAAAAAACTAGGTAAAGTTTGAGGGTGATGGGCCAAATCTGGATAACGAATAATTATCAAATTGGTAACAGTAATAGTGGTGAAAAATAAAACTAGTGTTGTTACAGGTTCAACTAGGATGATAGCAATAAAAATAACAGCATTTTGAATATGAAATGCTTTTGCACAAATGCTCATAGCCTTAGACATAAAAGATGAGCAGATTAGTTATACCATAAATGAGAATCTAGACATTATTGGCATAACTGAGGCATGGGTTAATGAAGAATTATATGGAGACTCCTTTCCAGGAATAGGAAATATAATGGATATTCACGGCACATTTTTTAATACCAGCGTACGAGGAAAGGAAGGTGGGGGTGGGGCGCTTTAGTATAGTTAAGAGGGCAAGTAATTCAAGGATTAAACTGAGATAGTCTCACAAATACTGACTGACTTTAAAAGCTAATATTCCTGAGTATTGAATCGGTGTGCGGTAGATATCACTTATGCTCAGCGTAGATCATTTAATAAATTTCATGCACCTATCGCCACACTCATGGCAGGCTATTCTTACTAAGACGATAATTCGTGAGAGTGGACCAGCCGTGAAAGATATATGTTCCTCTGGATACTGATGAGTCAATGATATAAGACCGCGTTGCACGCATCTAGTCTCGTGCGAAAGCAATTGAGCTAAAATATGGAGACTGTTTTTTTGAGCCTGAGACCAGCATGGTCGCCATACAGATAAACAGACAAAGGTTATAACAATGATCATAACGGAAGAATGCGGGTAAATATAATATTTTTCCTGGCATTCAAAATATGGGTAAACTACAACGAATGGAGAAGTATGAGTGGATGAGGTTAGAAGTTGAGGAAAATTCTAGGACTTAGTGACAAATTTCACTTGTCTATACAATATACCTTAGTAGAGTAGTAATTATTGTGATGATATTAAAGTTTGGATATATTTGTTGGCCAGAGAATTGCAAATTGATATTATTTTAGAGAGGAAAAGCCACATGCTGGTCCTAATGAAGACTTTCGCTGAAAATGGCTAAACAAGACACAATGTTTATGAACACACACTATATAGAAACAAAATTTTATATTAAAAACTATAATAATTAACTAATAATATAACCGAAAGATAGACAGTATGCTGGAATGTAGATATAGAGCGTTCGCAGAGAATTTTTTCGACTGCAGCCTGATAATACTTATTAAGTGACCATAAAAATATAGTGTACTTGTAGGGGTGCCGCATTCGATTAAGAAGGCTGCACAAGAAAATATCTACAAGGTATGAAATCGGAAGACTGAGTAAGTGGTAGACATCGTGGGGTTGATGCCCGAAAGGAACTGTTATGTGCAGTGTGTAATGGTGAGAGCGTGTGAGTAAGCGCGAAGTGTGCAGTGAGAGAGAGTGGAGGTGATTGCGTTTATAGTGAGCTAGACTGCGATAAGTGAGAGAGAAATATTAGAGAACAGTTTCCAATCGGATGAAGAGAAGGGTCGCGTTTTTACCGCAAATTCGATACTCCCCGCCATGCTTAGTATAAAACTGTACTAAAATGAACGAGTATTATTAGCCTTGAGGATTTTAATGATGGATTTAAAAAAAGACGCAGAAAAACCTATATAACTGTTAGGTTTTTTTAGATAAAATAGTGAATGGGGTGCAAAAACATTTAACTTTTTTGTTGAAAGTGGAGGACACCAGATGAAGGAAAAACCTTTTTTATTATACTGTAAGAATAATTTCAGTCAGCAAACATCCGTTTTAAAAAAACAGCAACGAGATAAGTGGGAGGGAATGCCTTTTTACAATCTAGCCGCATTAGGTGGCCCCGCGTAAAAAGGAAAAGAAGAAACCCCTGTTTTGGGTTTACGGGCGGAGTTAAAAATAGGAATAGAGAGGAGATAGGAGGCTTAGAAAATTATAACTTCAACAAACCCGTGAGTGGAGAAGTGTAGAAAATAGATTTAAAAATATTCAAGGGTATTAATGGGGAGGATGAGTTCAAAAAGTATTATAAAAAAAAAGCCGCGTACTTAAGGAACCATAATTGCTATTATTCAAGCTGTGAGTCTTTAGCCAATGAGCAAAGAGAGAGGGCCTATTATAAAAATATTATTTAAAATAAAATAACTCCTTAGTCACCCCCATGGTAATAATATTATTATCCGAAAAAGACCAACCGCCTCGGACACGGCAGTCGGAAAAAACGAAAAAAAAAGAGTATAACAAAAAGGACACAATGAAAAAAAAATAAAAAAAAAAAATATTTATATTAAATTATTTTTTATATAAACCTTTTAAAAAAAGAATAATAAATAAGAATTTCTATAAGATAAAAAAAAAAAAAATAAAAAAAAAAAAAAAAAAAAAAAAAAAAAAAAAAAAAAAAAAAAAAAAAAAAAAAAAAAAAAAAAATTAGGATAAAAATATAAATAAAAAAAATAAAAAGAAAAATAAAAGGAAAAAAAAAAAAAAAATAAAATAACATTAGTATTATGATGCGTTAGCATAAAAACACAAAAGAAAAATAAAAAGAAGGAATAAAAAAAAATAGTTGGGAAAAAGAAAAAATACAACAGATACAAATAAGAAAATAAAAGTATTCACAAAATGACAAGCAAACGTAAAAAAAATAAAAAAAAATTATAATGGACGGACGAAGCTTCACTTGCTCACATGACAAAAAAAAAAAAAAATTGAAGATATTTAAAAACTATTAGAAAAACAGAAAAGAAATTAAAAGAATAAAAAAAAAAAAAAAGAAATATTAAAAAAGAAGAGAAAAAAACACAAAATATAAAAAAAAAAAATAAACAAAAAAACGGAGTTAACTAAAAAATTAAATACCTTATCAGAAAGAAAATAAAAAAGCAAATAAATAGTAAAAAATAAAAAAACAAAAAAATAAAAACTAAACATTAAAAATAAAAAAAAAAAAAAAATAAAAAAAAAAAAAAAAAAAAAAAAAAAAAAAAAAAAAAAAAAAAAAAAAAAGAAAAAAAAAAAAAAAATAAAAAAAAAAAAAAAAAAAAAAAAAAAAAAAAAAAAAAAAAAAAAAAAGAAAAAACAAAAAAAAAAAGTAACAACGAAAAATTCAAGTCCTGCTCATTTGAAAAATATTTAAAAGAGTAATATCAAAAAAAATAAAAAAAAAAAAAATAAAAAAAAAAAAAAAAAAAAAAAAAAAAACATAAACATAAATATAAAAATAAAAAACAAAAAAAAAAACAAAAAGAAAAAAAAAAGCAAAAATTTAAAAAATAAATAAGGTGAAAAAAAACAGACGAAAATGTATAGCAGAACACTGAACTGGATTAGAGAGAAAATATATAAGAAGGGAAAACAAGAAGGCTATGAAAAGAGATAAAATGAATCGAAAGATAAATGAAAGAGAAGAAACAATTAAACTAACAACAGACAAACAAAAGAAGAATAAAAACAAAGAAAGAAAAAAGAAAAGAGAACTAAGAGAAAACTTGGAAGATGAAGAAAAAATCAAAAAAAATAAAATACAGGTAAATAAAACCACTTAGGAAAACAAATAAAAAAGGAATATAAAAAAGAGTGTATATAAAAATAAAAATTAAAAAATAACATTATCTAACCAAGAAAAACGCAAAAAAAAAAGAAAAAAAAAACAAAAATAAAACATAAAAGAAAAAGAAAAAAACGAATCAAAAAAAAAGAAAAAAAAAAAAACAAAAAAAAAAAAAAGGAATAAGAGTAGCTAGTTTTGGGGACAAAAAAAAAAGCAAAAAAAAAAAAAAACAACAATAAACCAAAAAATAAAAAAAGAAAAAAAAAAACAGTAAAAAACAAACAGCTGAAATAAGACAGAAAAAAAGACAAGAGTCGCAAAGCAAATGAAAATAAATGGAAAAACACTCTCATGAGACTGAGACACAATATGACAGTAAAATAAGGCGTGAGATATCAGCCAGAGCTAGAATAAAGATAAATACCAAAAACAACAGAAAATAGAAAGAAAAATAAAGAAAAAGAAGTGTGATAAGGATGGTAAATGAAAAATTTTCACTGAGAATGGAAAAAAAAAGTTGCCATTTAGATAAAACTAATCCAACTATAACTGAAAAAAACAAACAAAAAAACAAAAAGAGAGGAAAATAATGAGTAACAAAAACAAAAACAAAAAAAAGAAAAGAAAAAAAAAAAGAAAAAAAAACCATAAATATAACATCAAAAGAAAATATAAAACATGATAAACAAAAAAAAAAAGAAAAAAAAAAAAAAAAAAAGAATAAAAATAAAAAATAAAAAAAAAAAAAATAAAAACATGTCACACAATAAAGATACAAGCTATAAATTTGAGAATGTTTATATAAAAAACATCATTTAAAAAATGAAAAACCAAAAGGAGAAAAAAAAAAAAAAAAAAAAAAAGAAAAAAAAAGGAATAAAAAAAAAGAAGAAACGAATTTTAGAATAAAAAAAAATGAAAGAACAAAAAAAATAATATGGAATAGAAAAGAAAAAAAAAAGAAAAAAAAAAAAAAAGAAAAAAAAAAATAAGGGGGGAAGGAGAAACTTAAGAAAAACAAAACAATAAAAATATAAATAATCAAATGTTCACTTATTCCTATCTTTACGCGGTCTCGCCGCGCCGCTTACAATTCCCAGTAGCGGGCGTATAGCGCTTTGGATTGAGTGATGACAGTGGTGCCGGGAACGTGAGCATCGATGGCTGGGATTAGTCACAAATGGAGAGTGGATACGAGAGAAGTAGTTTTGTTGGCAGAATGATTAGGAAGATAAGAGATGGAACTAATAATATAAAGAATAAAGAAAGACTCATGGCGAGGGACATGCGAGGGTCAGTAGTAGTCTACACAGGGCCGGGCAAATATTTTCAAAATATAGGCTTTAACTAATAATGACAAATAATAAAAGAAAAAAAAGTAAATGTTTAATTCCGTATTATTTTTTTTTTGGTCGTGCATATTTCCGCACCGGTTGCGTCATCACTCTGCGTCGCACCGCACGCACCGCATCCGCACCGCAACCGGCACTCACCTCACTTAGTAAAGGATAGAGTTTGCTACATGGAATCTCTCTCAAACTTGACACCCCCCATAGGGGGTGACGTACACCTCGTCGTAGACGAGGTTACGTGTCCGTGCGCCCCCCCCTTTAGGGGGGGGGTGGCGCTGGCCCCTAAAATTAAATTGATCATAGAAGGCCGAAAATTGGATACGAAGAAGCGATTCGATTCGGAGTCGAAAAACGATTCCTGCAAGGAATCGTTTTTTACGCACTCTGACTCCGGCTCCGGCTCCGGCTCAACCTCTGGCTCCGATATATATCTACATGGGTTAGAGTTATAGTATCGGGTTAAAATTTGGAGGGTGGTTAGATGGTGACGACCTCATCGTTAACGAGATTATATGACCCTGCATACCCCCATGGGGGGATGCTGGCCCCGCCTCAAGCTTGAATAATTGACGAGAAAGCTGAAACATCGGTCTAATCAAACTTCAATATTAAGTACCCCCATTCATATATGGGTAAATAGGCGTACACACCCAAAGGGGGGGTCTCTGCCCCCCCAAACCTGAAATATTGACATAGAACGACGAAACTTGGCATACATCTTTCTTATGATGTATCCTCGATACAGAAAATAAAAAAAAATAAAAAAATAAAAATAAAAAATAAAAAAAAAATTTAAAAAAAAATTAAAAAAAAAAAAAAATTTCACTTTTTTTTTTTAAAATAAAAAAAAAATTTCAGTTGAGTCATTTGTCCAATCTTTTTTTGTTTATAACTTACAAATTTACGGTTTTTGCATACCCCTAAAAACAGTAAATCAGTAATCAAACAACCCGCTCACCCCTTCTGTGATCTATTGATACATTGTCTATTGATCTATTGAATCTATTGATCTATTGATTCATGTCATATTTTACTAAAAATGTAGCGTTTTAACATACCCTAAAATCAGTAAATCAGTAAATTCAAACCACCCCCTCCCTCTTCAGTCCAAACCTGATCTATTGATCTATTGATCTATGCTATTGATCTATTGAATTCAAGTCATATATTTAGTAAAATTGTAAATGTTTTACATATACCCTAAATCCGTAAATCAGTAGAATCAAACCAACACCAACCTACACTTCTGTTAAACCATGATCTATTGATCTTTGATCCTATTGATCTATTGATTCTATTGATCTAAAAGTCATATTTTTTTAGTAAAATTGGTAATGTTTTACATACCCTGACAATCAAGTAATCAGTAAAGTCAAACCATCCCCACCTCCCTCATACCATCTCACCTCCCAATATGATACTATCAACATTTCGAGTATCATTTTTGGAAGTAAACATAACATAAAAAAACAAATTCCACTTTTTTTTTATTTATACTGAAAAACGAATATATGCTAACGTCACAAATTTTAGCATTAATAAAGCTTACTTAAAATCATCTGAACTATGAATTATAATACAAAACGACAAATCTGACAAATCATATCGTCTAAACATTGTAAATAAACTGTTAACGTTAACAAAGTTCAACACTATATAACAACAGTAAGTAACTAACGTTATAACATTACATACAAAGACGTAACCTACTTTCACTTTTTCTAACATCCTCTAACATAACAAATGGTTATTTTATTAACATGTAATATTTAACTAAAATTTAATCACAACATTGGTTAATTATCCATACGAATCAACGAATATACTCTAACATAATAAAGTTTTCCACACATCAATAAATGCTCAATAAAGCTAACATGATATAACATGAACTAAGCAAATAATGTACAACGACAAACACTACTCACATACAACTTACACACGAATATAATAAACTGTTAACATTAAAAGTTACTACAGAGCTTAAACACCAGTAAAGTAACTACATTGCATGCAAAACGTAACTCTATTTCATACTTTTTTTCAATCATATCTATATTACATATTTTAAGTTAATTTTAAAAATCTTACAACTGACACAATAACATCTTATGCAAAAATGTTAATCATAACTTTTGTCCGATTATTTACATACAGAAACAACAAGAATATATGCTAACGTAATCAAAATATTTCTTAAATTACATTATCATAGTACTATTTAACAAAAATTTATCAATAAACCCTTACTTAAATATCAATAATCCCTCACCCAACTAATTAAATGACCTTTAAATTTCATTATTCCCAAACATAACATAAAGTAAGTTATAAACAAAGTTTTATCCAAACAGTAATATAACATAAACAAATTAGTATACAAGTTTTAATCATTCCAAAAACATCATAAAATAAGTTGCTCTCGTGGAAAATAAAAATACAATCATAGTAAAGTGTATAGTTTTAAAAAAAAAAATACCGATTTAAAGCAGTAAATTTTCAGTAAATCTGGTATCAAAAACACACCGTCCCCCCCTGGCTACCATCCTAGATAGTTTCAGGACGCGCTTCCCTCTTTTCCTTTCCCTCCCGCACAGTGGCGTGCTTGATTTCAGCGCATCTTTGGCTAGCCCGATTGCGCACCAGCGGCCATTAAAGCTACGGTTGTCGTGAGCTGCTCTGGAGTTTCTGACGTCGCCTGTTGGCGTTCTATGTTTTTAGGAAGGAATGCTGAGCGCCCGCATCCTTGTGGTGTACGATGCGGACGTGCTCAGCACCTAACCATCCATCGACCTTCCTCTTTTGATCTATTTTGATCTAAATGGTTCAGGTCACAATAATACATCAGCGACACCAATTAGGATCTGTAGAAAACAAAAATCAAAAAAATATTAAAGTTACTTTATTACTAGCCCAACGGAGTTAAACAGAAAACGATAGTAACAAATAATATGATCACTACACGTTATAAAAAATATTAAAGCTTTGTTTCCTTTATATCTACCCTAACCAACTTACCAAAATCGATGAGAAGAAATTATATGTTCTTTATGCCCTGAAACTGGTAACCATACATTGGTTTTTTTTCACAGATGGTTCCACGATTAGGAATGGTTAATTTATTAAAGCTAACATTAGCATTACCAGAAATAAGAATATAATGTACAATGACCAAACCTAACACACCCTAACATAGTAGAAAACTACTAACATTTAAGAAAGTTCCATACTTAACAAACAGTAAAAGTACCTAACACTTCGGTACAAACCGTAACCTATTCACACTTTTTCAAGCATATATCTAACATATCATGTTAATTTTAACATAACTACTATTATTTATTTACGTCGCACTTCGAGTATCATTTCGGATAAACATATGTACAAAAAATTGCATTTATAATCTAACCAACGAATATATGCTAACCTGTAACATTGTTTTACATTAATAAAAGCTAACATAGCATTAACCAAACAACTTAGAATATAATGTACAATGACAATACCTAACATACCTTACTATGCACGAATAAACTACTTAACATTAACAAAGTTCCACCATTAACACCAGTAAAGTAACCTAACCAGCGTACATAACGTAAACCTATTCACACATTTTTCAAGCAATATCTCTAACATCAAAATTGTTAATTTTAACATTAACAACTTATAAGATTTTTACGTGGTGGGGTCGCATTTGAGTATAAGCATTTCGGATAAAACATAACACAGTCGTACAAATGAAGTTCTTTATAAATACTTGAACTTGCGAAAATATGCTAACAATAATGTTTTTCAACGATTAAATAAATGGCGCGCTAACTCATCGTGTTATGATTGCAGCCATATGAACTTAAGTAAAAATAATTGTACAATGAAAGAGAACTAACACAACTTCGGGCATACGAATAAACTGTAACATTAACAGGAAAGTTCCAAATTAACAACAGTAAGGTAACTAACATTGCATACAGAAAAGTTTAACCCTAATCATACTTTTTTTATTATAATAATATCTCTAACAATATTAACGTTAATTTTTAACATTGACAGGATTAACATTGTAATATTTAAACAAAATTTTATATAACCTTAAACACCTTGTCTAATTATATCATACAGACCACCGACAATCTGAAACTAACAAAGTTTATTTCCCCAAACATAACCATGAACCATAAAATAACTAATGAAACGAATCTTTAAGTAAAAATATATTAGTAAATTGTAATTGTTTACTGATTTATCAAAAAAAATATAAAAGAAAAAGGAGAAAAGCAGTAAATTCAGTTAAATCAATAAAGTAAAATTCAAACTATCATCCCCTCCCCACCC